>JASAND010025956.1:0-10365 GCA_030248195.1 Trissonchulus latispiculum
GGAACGACGAACCTGGAGGAGACTTATGTTCCAGTCGACCTGGGCAGGATCTCGCCAAGAACTAACTAAGCCTAACGAATTGCTAAGGAGCTGACTAAAGGGACGAATGACTGTCTAAATACTTGACTATTAAAGAAACTTTGATTTAAATTAAACACACACTCAGTAAATAATTAGCCTACCTAGACTTGGAAAATAACTCAGAGTCCTACCTACCGACTATACAATTCTAATAAAAACCTAACTAAAAACACCCTAACGGCTCAGTGACTGAGACCGCATTTAATAAAGTATAAACAAAGGGAGAGACTCCCGAAAAGCACAGAAACTGGTATAGAAAATTTAGACAACAATATATTCATCAATTCAAGCGTACCAAGACAGGAGAATTTCAAACAAGTAGTACATTCTGAAAAACAGCTACAGTTAAGCGGAACATGAATAAAATTTTGAACACAAATACAAGGCAATTTACGTACTCAGATTTCTACCCGTAAGTTATTTAAACCCTTCTAAAACTAATAACTCTAATAATTTTCCCTAAGCCGTCGCGGCTTATAAATCTATGAGACATGACATAATAAACCCATTTCTAAATTAAATAACAACTTTTGGTTACCAGTAAAAAGGAAATAAAGCGCGATAGTACAACCCTAATAAATTTAGGTTGACCCTCGAGGTCGCCTCGGAGTCTAGTGTAAAAAGAAACGAATTAAAATCAATACTTACGAATACCCAAGGCAGGCTCCAAAACAGAAAGCAATGGCTAGGCACACTCCTTTTTAAAAATAACGGCCGCACGCACGAAAGACAAAAGTAAGACTGACTGGTTTTGAAAGAGAGGTCTGAAAGAGATGCCTAGTGAATTTTGATTGGCTGAATTTGAGACCCTCTTACAGACCCGACTATGCGCTTCCACAAGGCTAGCTCAACAGCGCCACCTAGTCGCTAAGTGGGCTGAATAAAACACACGCATTTTAACATAGAAGAACAATCCCTTTCAAACTAATTTCACCCTAAATTTACACAACACATATTTCTCATCAAAAATACCACTCTTACCACAATTTCACATTAAAATTAAACTCACTAAAATTACACACAATTCACACCTCACACATTACAGTATATTGATATTGAATCCTTAGTCATATCAGGAGTTAAAGAGGCTTTAAAGTAAGTTTTTGATACTTTTAATTACATAATTTTAAGACTCTTAATTTAACTTATAATCTAACACAAGTGCCTTAGGAAAACATTTGAAACTTTTTGGTCAACGACATGGTACTGACTGGTTGAATACAAGCTGCATTTCTCGGACACGACAGGTCCTAATATAGACGCAAAAACCACACTGGCAGAGGCTCAGACGCCTTAAGTACAGACATACAGATGCACGCAAACGTAATTGCAAATTTTCCCAGCACACAAAGTATTGATTGAACTGAAACGATGTTAACGATGAAATGATAATTAACTCGATGGTTCCTGAGCCGGTCCTGCTTTTACCCACCCGTTCCTGACCCGTCCCTAGGCAGTCTCTGGGTTTACCCACCCGTCCCTGTACTTACCCATCCGTCCCTGAGTTTACCAACCCGTCCCTGACCCGTCCCTGGGTTTACCCACCCGTCCCTGACCCGTCCCTGGGTTTACCCACCCGTCCCTGACCCGTCCCTTGGCCGTCCCTGGGTTTACCCACCCGTCCCTGTACTCACACATCTGTCCCTGAGTTTACCAACCCGTCCCTGAGCCGTCCCTGCTTTTACCCACCAGTCCCTGACCCGTCCCTTGGCCGTCCCTGGGTTTACCCACCCGTCCCTGTACTTACCCATCCGTCCCTGAGTTTACCAACCCGTCCCTGAGCCGTCCCTGCTTTTACCCACCAGTCCCTGACCCGTCCCTTGGCCGTCCCTGGGTTTACCCACCCGTCCCTGTACTTACCCATCCGTCCCTGAGTTTACCAACCCGTCCCTGCTTTTACCCACCCGTCCCTTGGCCGTCCCTGGGTTTACCCACCCGTCCCTGACCCGTCCCTGGGTTTACCCACCCGTCCCTGTACTTACCCATCCGTCCCTGTTCCTGTCCCTGTCCCTTGTTATACCCACCCGTCCCTGTCCCTGTCCCTGCTTTTACCCACAACCATTCGTTAGCACATTAGCTGGTTATTAGCCAGCTGACCAGCAACAACCTTATAATCCAGAAAATGATTAGGAACTCTACCTACCCGTTCTAAGGAACAAATATCTGGAACCAGAATATCTGACTAGAATAGCTATATCTGAATACAGGAAGAAATACTTGAATTTTGGAACACCTTCATCTAATCTACATTTTCTGTGCGACAACAATCAAGAGCAAAACCAATACGCCAGGTTCGCCTAATGATCCCATTCGGAGGATTATACCTACTTTAATGAGACTATGTTTGAGTCTTCAAAAAAAGCCGAAAAAGAAAAGATTGCTAAAAACATCCTGGTGAAAAGTCCAGCTTTTGGTAATTTATCTGGCTTGGCTGGAGATATACATTGCATGAATGGAAGAACCAAATCCTCCATTAGGTTGCCATGAGAATTATCCTTGACCTTGCCTTATAAGTTTTGTTAACGTTTTGCTATTGAAACAATGCACATGAAGTAACTAACTAATTAAATAAGTAACCAACCGGTCATGGTTTCGGCCCACCCCCTCCCTCCAAAAAGTAAAACCAAAGCTCATACTGAGCACGCAAATTCGCCAGCTAGCTATGCATGCGGACTTGTTGTCGAAGGGCTCACAAACGCAAAACCTGTATGTGTTTTGAGGTTAACAAACAAAAGTAGAATGAATGATTGTTTGCTCGTTAGGATAAAGGTTTGATTTCCTTGGGAGGATTGCAAAGGTTCAATCAGCGAGGGGGGGATAGGAGGTAGCACAAACCCAAAAAATGCCCCAGCTATGATTAAAAACGAGACTACAAGGATGAAAAGGAGTCGGAAAATTTTCCTCATTTTTCATTTCCTCCAGTTCAATTTTCATTGTTTTCCCTTCAGATCTTTCGAACTTATATATAACTCTTCTATAGCAGCAGCATAAAAATGCATGGGTTGATCATTGCGGCGGGGTAGTCAGGTGGTTACATATTAGTGTGCTACGCTTTACATAGAGTATGCATGCAGTCTTACTGCAAGATTTTCGACTAACACTTTGGTGCAGACGGTGCCCTTGAGACAGAATAAACTGGCCGAAAAGCTTCGCGTGCAACAAAGAAGCTGTTAAAAAGATAGTTGTTAAGTATGAAGGGACGGAAAATCAGCACAGGAAAAGTATCCACCAAAGTCAGCATAGAGTGAGCATTGACTGCGTTCAATGTCTTACCAAGGCTAAGTTCAGTGTTGAGAGAAAACAAGCCAAGTTCGTTTTTTATAATCTGTCGAACTGTGTTCATAACCTCACCCATGCATGCGTTTGGAAATTCATTATTTCATACTTGCAGAATGCATACAATTTTGTCCAAAACAAATTCGGTTTAATGCTGAAATGCCATCAATAATTTATATTATTAATTTAGGCCTTTCAGATGTGTATTGACCATTTTCAAGGTATTGTTCACTTGGATCCCTCGCCAGAGCAAGCACGCAGCAGTTCATCGAAATTTTCAATCTTTTTTCGCATTTCGCCTCCATCATCACACATGCCCAAACATCTGTCCATGTCCAGTGCGACTCGACATTTATCTGATGGATAGTTGTCGGAATCATTCATCCCAATCATGATACACAATCGGGAGCATTGCGAAAAACTATCAAATTCCGAAAAATCATCAAAGCCAATGCTTACTGCGACAAGGCAGAACAGAAGAGCGATGAAAGTATGAATCCTTGAAGACTGAAGAACGCCAGAGAAAATGCTTCACATTTCAATGCTAGTTTGGATTACTAAGACTAACAGCTTTTGATTCATTAAAATTCTTCCAGATTTCCCAGGGATTTCTGTGTAACGAACCAATTTTTCACGAATTCTAAACTGTAGACTTTCTTATGAAAAGGAGTAACCTGGTGCAAATCTAAGACAATATTCAAAGAATTCCAGCAGTCTTTCAGGCCTTGACGCTAACAGATAAAGGCAATACATGTGCGACGTAGAATTGTCACTTCTTACTGCGAATACAAGCAAAATTTAGACTAAAGAATTTTTGCCTCTTTGTCCTGTCAAAACCCGTATTCGGTCTTCATATAATCCAATTGTATTATCATGTTGAAAATGACAAGGTTGTTGTGATAAAGCTTCAGTCTTGCCATACCATACATCGACCACAGTATGTAGTATTGAGATTGCATAATCGGCTGGCTTCTGATATGATTTGATATGATATTCTGGTATGATTTGAGTCCACTCCCCCCACCAAACTGAGAACACTATTTTGGTTGAACCACATGCATGCAATTACAAGAAGAAGAAGAAGAAGAAGAAGAAGAAGAACTTCCGCTACAACATTGTTTCCTTGTTTCCTAAGCTCTGATACTGTTGAAATCTGAATTAAATGCGGAAAGGCGTGAGCTCGAGCATAAATGATCCTGGATCAGCATGACAAAAGTTTTAAAGTTCGGGCTGCAAATTACGGTTCAGTCATAACTCTTATCCAATAGAATGCTGCAATTTAGCCAAAGCTCTACCCTTCCCTTTACCTTTCTAAACTTCATTTGGCGAGGGTGATGGTAAAGATTCACACCATACATTAATATAGGGTGGGGTCCTGGGGGGGCTTGTCCCTTTAACCAAAATTTTCAGGGAGGCTTGCGCCTCAGGATCAATTTGTAAAATTTTTCGAAAAGTTAAAGCGAATTTTATTAAAATTTGCAATTTTTTTATCAAAACTTGCAAAACATCTTCAAATATTTGAAAAATTTCAAAATTTTGCCCGATTTTCAAGAAAATTTAACATTTTAGCTGTAAAATTTCGGCGAAGCCGAAAAATTTTTGAAATTTTAGTGTAAAAACTGATTTTTCAGGCTATGTTTGTTTACACCTTGGGCATTTTTTCGTTACCCCGTTACCCCTTTTCGTTACCCCCGCAGGGTGTGTACCTTGTCCGAATTGGGGGGGGGGGCTTAGACCCACCAGACCCCCACCCCCGCAGACGGTGTTCGCCACAATTTTCCTTCGTGCGCTCACTCGTTTACTAATTGGTTGTATCAACACAACATAATAACTAAAGGTCAATTCACAAAGAGTACTTAAACGGCTTAACTTAACTTAAGGTGGTGATTCCCTTTGGTCACATAAAGTTTTCACCATTATTACTCACTCATTACTTGGAGTTACGAAGCCATTTTTATATAAAAATGCAGCTTGACACTTTCTCGTTTTAATGTATACCATGAAACTAATGTTTCTTTTCTAAAATATTTTTAACACATTTTAGAAGAAGTATAATATTCCAGATTTTTTGCAGACTCATAAATTTTTTCGCCAGACATCGGTTATATCATTCGATACCTCCATGAAATAGCTGGGGTCGATTTTTTATTTACTGTGAAATCGCTCTTCGTTATAGAGAAATATGCTGAAATGTGTGCGTAACCTGTATTTTGCCTACTTTTTCCAAATTTGTCAAGCGATTACTTTAGCTAGAAAGCAGTCATCGAAGCAACTAAAAAATCGTCCCTGGGTATATATGTGCAGAACACATCCGTTAACTAGCAGCCCTCCAGCTTGTAAGATGTATGCTCAACGATCTTTGGAAAAGAATTGGTCGTGTTTTTGCAAAAACTACATGAACAAAAACTACAAAAACGAATGAATATAGTCATAGCTCTATAGCTGCTGCCAAACTTTCAGAAATTGGGGAAAACCGCCCTGACCGGAAATCTGAATTTTTGAATCCGGATTGCGCGGAGGGTGTTAGAACGCTAAACGAACGTATTTCGGAAAGTTTCGTCAAATTTAATCTTGATTTACGCCACCAACCAATAATATGTGCCCAAAAGGAATCACTTCCTTAAACGAAGTGGTTTTTGTGAAACGTAACTAAGAGTGTGGCAAGCGTCATTAACGTTATTAGGGAACAGATATTATCGGTACAATAGCGGGTGGCTCCCACAACTGAGTACCTAACACACAATTGTGTATAGTCACTCGCTTGTATGTTTGCGTGTTGAAGCTCGAACGTGGTTAGCTACTGATAGAACGTTTGGACTTCAACATATAAACATACAAAACATACAAGGGAGTGATGGTTCACAACTGTGTACCAGGTACTCTGTTGTGGAGGGAGGGGGTAGGTCGTTATTGTGCAGATGACATCCCCGACCTAATAACTGAAAGTGTGTCTAATGTCACACTCTTTAGTTATTGTGCATCCTCGGTAGTATTGACTCTCTATGATTTTCATAGTTTTTATATACTTTGTTGTCTCCATTGAAGAACGAAATGGGACAAGATAGCTTTGTCCTGATTTCGCATCCCATCTAAAGTATCGGCGACTGCGATTCAATGCTAGGCACAGAACATGAAAGAGCTACATTCCAAAGCTTATAGCAGAGAAGCTGTAGGAGATACTGCAGCTAATATTTTCTGGCTAAAGGTCTCAATTCTCTGAGCCTGTGTCAATGTACGGTATTCTGACAGTTCCACTTGGCTCAGCAGATGCAATTAAATTCCCGTTACTACTGACAGGCCAGCAGAAGTTAGTGTGATAATGTTGGTTATCCCTTGGCGGCACATCTGTGCCTTGTTGACGATAGCCTTCACACTCAGTTTCCTCCAGGACTGGATACTGAACTGGATGAGTAGAAGTTGAGCGTTCTTCATCAGCATACTCGAAACCGTACAAATAGTAAAGATACAGGTATCTACAGGAAGACAGTGGGCAACTGTCCACCACACAGCAAACCGTAGTGATCCCGCAAAGAGCCAACAGCACGACAATTGCAATGATTCGGTAAAATGTCGTTCTATTCACCCCGAAAATGTCCCGGCATTCGTACGTGTACTCGAGGGTCTGACGACAAACGGAACATCCACTTCTTTCGCATTCTTGCTCAGTATCATATTCATTCGCTGACAAAGGACGTGTTTCACAATAGAAGCACCTGGCACTGAAATGGCCCTCTCGTGCTTTGCAGCGCCTACAACCACTGTTTCGGCAATCTTTCGCATAATCATATTCTCCTTTAAACTTGCATATAGCACCAGTTCCAATTCGTACGCATGCATAGCAGCCGGACGATTGTTTCTTACAATGATTACATGCAGTGTAGTCTCTCAAACATTTCTCTTCAGTTGGATATTCGTGGCAAAAGCACAGTCAGTGTTAACAAAGCATTTACCATACTGCGAAATAACGGCAAATATAAGCAGACGAGCGATCATAGGTAGTGTTTTCTGATCAAGACTAGCTAAACATAAAAGCATAATTACTTAACATTTAAAAGACCGTAGGACTTCAACGGATCAATGAAACCAAGATGGAAAGACGTGAAGAATATTGGCCTATTTTCAAACATTTTGGTGTTTACGTTAAACGTTGATAGGTGATATACGAGTGGAATTGTTATAACGTACATCTCTACACAGCTAGCTGAATTGCAACCACGGAATATCTGGAAATGTATAAAGTTTATGTTCAAACAGTACAGATATTTCAATCTGCACAAATGTTAGATTCAGCTTGCTCAAACCCAGTATGTCGTAGCGCCTAGTTTCTGGCGGAAGACCTTCACATAATCTGTAGCCCCTGTACCTCAACAGGTCGAAGAGAAAACAATATGCTAGGTTCGCCTAGTAATGACATTGGAGGCCTAAAACCTACTTTAATGAAACCATTTTTTGTTTTAAAAAACAACCCAAGAGACTAAAAAAACTTTACTGAAAAATTGAAAAAGTAATTTTGAGCATATTCAATTTTAGGCACTATGCAGTTTGGCTGGGTTACACTGGACGAATGAAAAGACTAGAACATCAACTCAATCCACATGCTTACTGCGAGTTTCGTTGTTTTCTTGGTAAAATGCATCTGGATCAAAAGCTTTCTTCTGAGATGGTGAACTTTTTTAATTTGCAGATTAGCTTTAATTATAGAAGCAATGCATTAAAATAGTACACTACAAATAAACAAGTAGTTGTCCTATTTGTTGACAAACCAAGACCCATTTTTCCTGCCTCCAGACATAATACCATGTTGGATAAAATGCGGTAGCTATGCATGTAAGCTGAGGCTCGTAGTAGTCATTGACAGAAAAACATTGTTTTCAATCTTTAGCACGTAAACATAAAACGAATGAACTTCCACCCTCTTTCCAACAAAGTTCGACTTCCTTGTTGGATTACAACACTTCAGTCAGCAGGACGTGGAGGGAGGTGGAAAGGTGGCTGCTGAAGTCAGGGGCAAACTATAGTACGACCAAAAAATGTGTGTACAAACTTTGGCAGTTTATAGCAGATTAACTCTTGATGAGCTGAACAAATCGTGTAATAGACCCAATGTCTGAAAGTGCACCAAATTCCTTGAATTCACGAATTCTGGAATTCACTCTAGGTTAGAAGGTTTTCGTGAATTCCGAGAACTGAGCTCATTTCTGCGAGTTGTTTCCATTACAATATTTGTTCATCCAATCAAAAGTTTCGAACGATACCCGTATTGTTGGTATTGAAAAATGTTTTTAAAATCCTTAAAATCCGGTTTTCGCGAATTCCGGGAATTGAGTGCATTTTCAAGAGTTCATTCCATTACAAATGTTGTTCAGCTGGACAGGACCTTTCGAAAGATACCAATCTTGTTGGGTATTGAAGAACATTTTTAAAATCCGGAAATCTTGAAAACCCGAAATTCCGAAAATTGGGTGCATTTTCGTGAAAAGCTTGTAACAGCAAAAATATTTAGCGGGATCAGCTCTAATCGATCTTGGAAACTAAATTTTGATTGCGATAAAATTGGGTGAAATATTAAAAATTGTAGATTTTCCGTGAATGAAACCGCGAAATCTAGAGTTCGTGAGGTTTCTAAAACAATATATATTGTTGGGGTTTACTCCAATGGTTAATCTGCTATAAACGGACAAAAATTGCACACACTTTGTTTGCTCGTACTATAGTTCGCCCCCTCACTTCAGCAGCCATCTTTGCACCGTCCTGCGAACTGAAGTGTTGTAATCCAACAAGGAAGTCGAATTTTCGTCAAAGAGGGTGGAAGCTCAATCGTTTGATGTTTACGTGCGGAAGATTGAAAACAAGCTTTTTCTGTCAATGACTACTTCGAGCTTCAGCTTGCATGCATAGCTACCGCATTTTACCGCACTTTTCGAAGGCACCGAAAATCTTGAATTTTCATGCAGAGTTTGGTGGATACCAGTTTCAAATTCATAAGCATATATTTCCTAACGTAGCTAGTTACGAATCTCTCACACACGTGTGAGTATTTAGAATATGCGAAAGTAGCTCGTGGGGAGCTTCAGACAGCGCAGCAAGCTTCAAAATTGTGCTGCTTTAGTGAAACTTTAACTTTAACTGCATCTATTATAATATCTTAGTCTTATAGCCTTTAATTACTGGATGTCCTTGTATTTCTATATAGCATTTGAGTCTCTGTAAAAATATAGATTGCGATAACCAAGAGTATATAATAGGAAAAGTGTATGACACAACTTTTCCTAATAGAATAGGCTTGCTAGATAATCGGCACATTAAAGCTGAAATATCGGGGTAGCAGCGCTATGATTATTTAGGATCTGTTTAAAATGCTTCATAATTTGATAATCGTACCCTCTCTGAAATCTCTGTGTTGTATGTTGTTTCATCCTAATAAGCGTGGGTTGATATGTGGTAAAACTAGAATTAAATTGATTGTACGTCACAATTACAGAAGGGCAACAGCCAATCTGACTAGTTTTACTTCAACCACAGATAAACGCACGCTTAACAGTTCTAAGCAGTGAATACATGTAATTTCAGCACAAGTTAGTAAGGATATAAACAAGCGTTAACTTATGATAACCTGTACCACCGCCGAGATTTCGGGATTAGTGTGCCGACCATCTTGCAAACCTATTCCATGGGGCTGAGTTACTAACTCTTCCTTAAGTAAGCTCTTGCAATTGCAATGACACAGGTCTGCAAGCATTCGTAGGCTAATTTTTGTTCATTGGTAACCATTGCGTTCGTAGCAGGAGCGCGAGAAGTATGATTTGCATAATGATATTCAGGCAGATGTTTTGTTTGGCTTGCTTACGTTTATATTTGAGATGTTTATTTTTTAATTTTCTATTCTTCAGTTTCTTCAACTTTCTTTCTGTCTTTAGATAAATTTTCCGTTGTGCAAATTAAATTAATCTAATCAAACAATTCTGGCTATTTTTCCTAACTCGAGCAATACGTAACTGAACGAAGTAC
>JASAND010025957.1:0-19684 GCA_030248195.1 Trissonchulus latispiculum
CGTAAGCGACGTGGTCGGCAAATTCTGGGGTTGCTCCATATTTTCCAAAGTTGACCTAACAAAGGCCTATCATTTGATCCCAGTTGCGGAGAAAGATCAACCCAAGACTGCTATTACTACTCCCTTTGGTCTCTTCCTATATCGCCGCATGCCGTTCGGCCTCCGCAACTCGGCACAAACGTTCTAACGATTTATGGATAGTATCCTCAAGGACTTACCATTCGTCGGTAACTACATAGACGATCTTATCTTTGCCAGCACTATCATCGAGGAACATTTTGCACACCTTGAGAAAGTCTTTCACACTTTACATAAAAATTGTTTATACATTAAACCTGCAAAACGTGATTTTCTTAAAACGACTCTAGACTTTCTTTGTGTGCAAATAGATTCCCGCGGGATACGCCCGACACAAAATATGACTGAGGCTATCAAAAACTTTCCACAGCCACAAACTCTGCGCCAATTGAAATGATTTCTCTGGACGTGCGCGTTTTATCACCGTTTCATCCCAAGTTTTTCTGAAATAGCAAGTTCCTTGACTGACTTAACTCAGGGTAAACGCCATGACAAAGCGCACACCCAACTGTCATGGAATTCAAAAGTAGAAGAAGCTTTCACCAAACTAAAAACTGCGATATCAAATGCAGTAACCCTCAGTCATCCAATCCCTGGAGCCCGGTTATCCTTGACGACGGATGCATCAGCGAAAGCTATTGGTGCTGTCCTGCACCAGGAAATAGACGGTAGCCTACAGCCGCTTGCATTCTATTCACGCAAACTCACCCCTCGCGAACAAGCCAAATCAGCTTTTGAGCGCAAGCTTCTGGTAGTTTATTCAGCACTGAAACACTTCGAGTGGCTCCTTGGAACTCACTTCACTATAAAAACCGATCACAAGCCGTTGATTAGTTACCTTGCTATGAAAGCTCCTACGCCGCAGCAATCCAGATGGTTGTCCTACATCTCCGAGTTTAACGCGCATATCGTTCACGTATCAGGAAAGGATAACGTAGTTGCGGACGCCCTATCGCGAATTTCCGCAATAAAAATGACTGATGACAACCTTCTGGCATCAGAGCAAGCCAAAGACACGGAACTACTAAAATTTTTGGAAGCAACACGAATTCCAGTATCTTACCTTCCCACACGGCAAGGCAAGATAGCGTACTCAGACAAAAATGGGACCTTAAGGCCATTTGTCCCCAAGAGCCTTCGACAATCCATTTTCCGAGATATGCATAATTTGCATCGTGCAGGAATTAGAGGAACCCAAAAACGTATATCATAGAGCTATATTTGGCCTAAGATGAACAAAGAAATACGCAAGTGGTGTAATGAATGCCAGGATTGCCAATCTTCTAAGGTAACAAGGCATACAAAAACTCCCTTGGGCGACATTCCCACTACAGAGCAATTTCACACAGTGCACATCGATATAGTGGGCCCTCTCCCACCATCAAATGGCTACACGTATTTATTAACGATGATAGACCGTTTCACCTCGTGGACTGAGGTGGTTCCCCTCCGTACGATCACTTCAGAGTCGGTCGCCTTTGCTTTTATGGCGAGCTGGGTGGCTCGATTCGGAATACCGGGTGTGCTAATCTCGGACAGGGGGCGGCAGTTCGAGAGTGGTTTGTGGCGAGAGCTAATGAAAATGTTAGGGATAACACACAAAAAGACAATGGCATATCTCCCTCAATGCAATGGAGCCGTAGAGAGGTTTCACAGAACCCTTAAGGACGTGATAAGGTCAAGATGTGATGGATGTCACTGGTACTCACATCTTCCCCTCATACTTCTAGGAATCGGAAACACTGTGAATGTCCACGGGTTTTCACCGTCTCAAATGACATTTGGCACAAGCGTAAGCTTGCCAGGATCCTTTTTCACGGACTCCGCAATCCGGCCAGCTGAGCCTGTAAACGTGTTCGTGAACAAGCTTTTCGCTGCTGTCTCAACGTTTCTTCAACCTACACGGAGATATCAGTCCAAGTCGTTCGTCCCCGACAGCCTACATTCCGCTACTCACCTGTGGGTGCTCAGAAGCGGTTCTTTCCCAAAGCAGGCCCTTCAGAAGCCATACAAGGGGCCGTTTAAGGTCATCAGTTTTAACGAAAAACTGTTACTCTAGACATGTAAAATGAACACCATCTCAATTGACAGAGTTATGCCTGCCATTATAGCTGCAGGCCCAGACGACAAATGCACGCCTCCGCGGAGGGTAACTTTCGATCTTCGGTCTACGGTGCACCATTAGGACCGAGCGTCAGTCTCAAAAAGGGGACTCGTGTGGTGGTGAGAGTGATAAAGGTGTATAAATGTTTTGTGAGATTGAGTTTTGATCGCTTGATATATGTGATTACAGATATAGTTAGCGTGTCATACCACGCCAGTAAAGAAGGATTTTGTGTTGTTACAGCTGGCCTTGAGCCACGTCCGCACTTAAATATTACCTTAGTAAAGGCTTTAATTTGGTGTATCGGTTAACCCTGTTTTCGGTCGCGTTTGGTCTCCACCTGACCTTGCAGGGCTCATCACCGGAATTTTCAAGTTTTCCGGCCTTGAACCTGGATAATTCTGCCTCAGTTTGATTTCGAACGCTAATATTCTAAGTTATTTTTGAGAACATATGGCGGCATATTATGTGTGAAAATGAGCGAAATCCGTGACTATCGATTTTTGACCAAAGTGAACCCCCTTAAGACTAGCTAATAACATTTTAGTTAGAAGTTAATCATATTTGGTGCAACCGGCTGTATAAGCAATAAAGATCGATTCTGCTTCATTGAGTGAACAGAGAACTGCGGATAGATAGTTCCGAATGGAGAATATAGCCAAGAGCTGTTACTCAATTTTTCCATTATTATTGAAAAAATAGTTGGGGTTCTCTTATACGTGAGTTGTGGCGATGCTTTGCCAGAGTATGCCTGTGTTCCTCCTGTTGTTGGGAGGTGTTGACGCAAAAACGTCTCTTGGAAGCGCCAAAGTGCAGATCTAATTCGGCCTGTGTAAATCTGTAAACTTAGGCTTGTTTGTTAACCTTGGAATATCCTCGACGTCGCCGACTGGTGGGTGATTTCAGTGTTTATGTACTTTTTCGTGTATTGGTAAAGGCGTTAGGAGTAGCCTTATTTTCGGGTTACCTTCTGATTTGTCACGTCAATTGATATAAATATACCGCCGACACCCAATTTGGGTAACAATGTATCCTATAACCAAGTTTCTAAACTTTCAGTTTTTCAAAGGTTTTGGTCAAAAATCGTATGTATAAAGAACATTTTAGCACAAAAATTGCATCTCCAGAAGGCATTTTTCGATTAGCTGAATTTGCCTGTACATAGGACCAAGAGTACATTAATAACTAAGAGTGTGACCAATGTCACACTCTTAGTTATTAAGGCCGTGGACATGAACTGCACGATTACGGCTGACCCCCTACACAAATTTCACCACAGTGACCTTTCCCACAAATGAGTACCTAGTACACATTTGTGTTTGCTCACTCGGGCGGGGTCTTTCCCATTATCCCCCCAAAGCTCGGAAGAAGCACAATTTGACTGATTGAGTTGAAATGTGGTAGGGGTAGGTTTTCGGGCCTGCTGATTTCAAAAATACAAAAATTTTACATTTTTAAAAAATTTTAAAAATTTTAAAATTTTAGTTTGGTAAGGGGGGACCAAGGGGAACCGGAAATTTTTTGGAAAATATTTTGCTGAAAACTTACTTATAGAGGTTTTCTGTTGTGCTGATTACGAATCTGAAATCGGTTTTTCGATTCAGGTTTTCGTTAGCTCAGGATAAGCTTACATCTTAAGCTTAAAACTTTAGCATAAACATTCAAGCGAGTGAGCATACGCATACATATGAGAAATGTCCGATTTATTTCCCTTTGTTTAGTTTCCAAAAGTAAATGTTAGTAGTATAGTGTGCACGTTTCAACCCTCAATCACAGTACACATTCAATCCCAATCCCAAATTTTCACTCCCACTCCCTCCCGCCCCTTTGCCGGGTTATTAGGTCACCACTTTTTCGCCTTCTTTTCCTTGTGTTCTTCACCCTTGCGCCGTCCTCACCACCCCTCTGCGTTCTTCCCCCTGGGCTTGGGACCCGGCGTCGGCCCATTACCGGACTCCTACCTACCTACTTACGTATCCAACCTACCTACCTAATCCATATACAGTACCTAACCTACCTACCTAATCTATATAGGACAGTACCTAACCTAGGCCATAATATTTTTGTATTTTTGTATTTTTATTATTTTTTGGTTTTCTAAGCGATTATTTACTGCAAATGCATATGTACATATATTGTTTTGTCTAAACACCATTCCACCCATTCTAGCTTCTAACACTTGGCTTTCTCAATCTTCTAAAAATTAAGGGTTTATATAGTCTTGATGCAGCATCATCCAATCAGGTTTCATAAAATTTTCATAAGGAGTAATCTTTGACCGCCTATGACTTTCTAACCTCTTATTCGATTCTTGTTAAATAAAAATAACTTGTTTACTTAGCTACCTAATTCTCTACCTGCCTACGTACCTAAGCTATTTGACCTATCTACCTACCTAAGCCTTTTCTAATTTGATGTTTTTGGTAGTTTTTTCATTTGATTTGTTCGTTTTTATATTTTATGCACACTTTTTCAATCAAATATACAATTAGCCCTGAAGAGGACTGTTAGGATAAGGGGAGCAGAGATGGAGGCGAAGCCTGGTTCCCAGGGTTTGAGCAAGGCTGCCGATAAGTGGAATTTGTTTCTGGTCAACCATCCGAAAGTCTACCAAATCGGGTCGTTCTAGAACGCCCAAATATGGTAATCCAAAAATTCCTTTAAATTAAAAAGTAGCCGATATTCCATCCTCGATAGCTGTTTCCAGGGTGAAGTATTACTTGGCGCACTGTAGTCCCAAATTTCCACCTCATTACTTTGAACACTGAACCAACACCACCAGTACATTTTTCGAGAGAGTTTTTAAAGCCGACCGTTCACCACGACAGATTAAGTCAAACTGACGATAATTCAACATTTCACTCCTTTATATAAACTTTTGAGTTAGCTAATAGTTACTAGGCTTCTTAACCGTTTGCACAAATTGATATTATAAAAAGTATTTAAATTTTTCATTTTTCTTAACGTTTCATTCAATTCACCTAAGGTCTGGGTCACTCCTTCGTTTCACCAATCTTGCTCCTATCATATTT
This sequence comes from Trissonchulus latispiculum, assembly GCA_030248195.1. Lineage (NCBI taxonomy): Eukaryota > Metazoa > Nematoda > Enoplea > Enoplida > Ironidae > Trissonchulus > Trissonchulus latispiculum. The sequence goes on from JASAND010025957.1 coordinate 5,215, forward strand.
TTCCCTAATGTCTTACAGATTTTACGTTTACCTTCCATGCCTTGCCTTATCCTTCTACCTATCGTACCTTTGTACGCTGAGTCACCCCAGACCAGCTCCGAGTTAACACCGAGTATACACCGAGCCTACTCGGAACATATCCTCATTAACTAACAATTGTTATTCTTCCTCTTCCTGATCCTGTTCATCAAATTGGTCCTCAGTCTTCTCAGGTAGTACCACCGTGCTCAAATTAGAGTTCTTTTCTATGGCGCGTTTGAGGGCGTCTGCTGTGGAATACTTTGCCTCATACTCTATTTGTTTGGTCTGAATTTTATCAATTATTGGATGGTCAAGGAACTCTTTACAACGTTGGATGTGAAAGTAAATTTTCCTATTGAGTTCAGCTCTGATCCTGGGGCGGACGTCATTGGTAAGCCTCAATTTCAGCATCAACATCACCATGGCCGTTAGCGAGATACTCATTTGCTAACCTAGTTATTCTACCTTCGAATGTTTTTCAGACTGCCCGACAAGCTCACCCCTGAATTTACCAATGTCAGTTGGCTCATAAATCTCTCCGCAACTCGAGTCGCTGCTGTCTGAACATTCGGCACTTGTCTCTGATTCGGACTCATCCTACTCTGGTTGTTTGAACATGACGTTGTAGGTTGAACGCCCTGGTGAACGTCTGACCACAAGTGCCAAACTGGTATGGTTTGTAATATTCACAACTAGACATGTTTGTTCTGCTTGAGTTTCAATATACGGTTTATAGATTTGATGTCGATTTGTCCTTGTTATTTGTGCTTTTATTGATTTCGCTTGGTGCTTTTATGTACTTTGTCTTTCGTGCTTTTATTGATTTAGAGTCACTCCAAACCTACTCCGAGCTAACACCGTATAAAAAAAAGCAAACACCGTGCTTACACCTTGTATTAAGAAGAGTGTTCAAATAATTTGGAGTGATGTTAGTCAAGGAACAAGGATCAATTTCCGCTTTTATTGATTCACTGTACTCGAAGTCGTCGCGTCGAATTGGCTAGCCAATCTAGACATGACTAACTTCAAGTACAGTGAATCAATAAAAGCGGAAATTGATCCTTGTTCTTTGACTAACATCGGTAGGGTAAAATAATTACAGTTTTGGAGTTTCAACGTTGTTAGGATCATTAATTTTTGTTTGTTGTGACTTTTCGAAGAAAACTGACAAAACATCCTGCATCCCGAATTTTCAATCGATGGTTGGCTTATGAGCAGACGTATGCGGGAGGCGAAATTTCAGGGGGAGCGCTGCCAAGAAACCAGATTTCCCAAAAAACTGGATTCCTGGGGGGGAGCGAGCGGAGCGACCTCTCTAGAGGTTGGCTCAAAGACTGGGGCTCGGGGGAGGTGTGCGCTTACACCACTATATAAAACATTTTGATCGTCTTTCAATGAGATTTTGAAGTATGACCGATATCGCAATTTAATGTGATTTAATCTTTTACTTTACGATAATTACAAATAGGAAGCTGTTCCAGTAATCCATGAAGCTAATGTTCTATTCGTAGTATGTTTTACAGTCACGAGTTGCATTAAAGTAATGAAGCTGTGATTCTAACAAACTGGCTTGTTGAATCTTATTTTGTTACATTTGATAATTCAATTAAAGAATGTTTTGTAGCCTGTAAAAGATAAACAGATTTAGCTCAAAAGCGGACGGTAACTAGGCATAGCGTTAATTCAACAAGATCGCCCTTTGAAGGGGTATATTACGCCGTTGAGCCATTTACATATCATTAGGTGGTGTGTGGAACGGCAGTTGAATATCTCAGTGCCTAAGTGTTTAGTTTTAAGACTTTTTCCTTGTGGCTGTAATAAAAACGTTTTCAGCTACCTCATGTTTATACATTAAATAATGTACAGTTATGTATTGTTCAAGAAGTTCGAGATTTGGGAATTATAATGGAGATAATGTAATAATAATATAATAATAATAATAATAATAATAATAATAATAATAATAATAATAATAATAATAATAATCTGGGAAGCATAATGCAAACGCAACCGTTCCATTACAGTTGCTTAAAATTTCATGTGTCAGTCCAGTCAGAATGCAAGAACTCAGATTGTGTACGTTCATCCTAAAAGTATATATATTTAGCCAAAGCAGTTGTTACGGCACTGTCTTTGAGTGTTCAACACACCTGCTTCTTTTCCAATAATCTTCGAAAATATTTGAATCATCTGTTTCTTTCCTCATCCAATGCAAAAGAACATGTATAAAATAGTAAAAACCAAAACACTGAAATTCAGCTGTAAATGGAACTTTTGTTGTTGCGATGGCAGTCTTACATATTAACCACTATACCAATATCTGTATAGTTCAGAGTTCAGGAGCCTTTATTGAATCACTATTTGCAGATTGCCCGACAAGGCTGACTATTAAAGTCAGCTCAGGGGCTTTGTTTCATGTTTGATTGTCGAACGTTGAGGAAGAGTTGGTCGCCACTCTAATCCAAATCTAATTTGGTACAATCTCGATTTCGTATTGTACTGCATAAGCCTTATGTGAACCTTCACTAATCGGTAGCATTATGCGGAGGACTCGAGAAAAATAACACCCCGGCGTATTTTTTAAATTTCAAAACATATTTTACTGAAACTCATTGCTTCTGCAATAGATTTAGTTTGGTTTTTTCTAAACGCCAAAGGGCTATCTTCATAAGATATTTTGTTACTTCTAACAAACAACATACAAAATACCAGATAGCTACTCAAGACTTCAGCTGCATTCTCTTTGACATGTGCTTAGAAAGTTTAATCTGTTTAAAATAAATGGGCGGCTAAGCTTTCAAAAACCCCTTTCGTTTTTGGTTAGACCCCAAATTCTTTGGTCGGGCTTAATCTTGCTACATTTACAGATTCCAAGATTCTTATGATAGCGAAAACTGTTTCAGATGAGAGAAGAGACAGGAAGTTTGGAAGGGAAAGATGAACCGTCCATTGCTTTTTCTTCTATCTTCTATAGTCTTCAATCAAGTATAAGGGAATCAAAATGGGAAAAGTAGCGAAGGAATTACAGGAGGTCATGGTTAAATCTCGCCTTAGGCGCATCTACAGACAAAGACAAAGGTAAAGCCCTGTGGGCCCTGTGCGAAGACGAAATTTGACAATCTAAAAGAAATGGAACTGATCAAAGATCAGTCGACCTGGAATTGGACTGGTCCATTGAAGAAGCAACGACGATTAAGCATTTGCTTCCAGAAATGCAACCATCAACAATATGGAGAAACACTCTCCAGTCAAATCGACTATTCTACTTTCCTTGGGTTCCATTCTACTGTACGGAATCCACCTGATTTCCCAGAACTTACTGGAGTGGTGCGATTGCCAGCCCTATTGGAAGACCATCCCAGAAAGGGCGGCTACCACAGCCGTAATGGCTGCTGGCAGCTACCTCGGGTTCAAGCTCGAGACCACCGTCGACGCGGCCCGTGCTACAGGTAGGGTTGTGCTCAATACGAAAAATGGGGCCGGGGCCGGCGCCCGGCTTCCCAAATTGGGGGGCCATGTTCAAGACCGGCCCCCGGGGCCGAGTTCACCACCGGCCCTCGTAGCCCCCATGGTACAAAAATTACCTTATGAATATAATGATTTGAATATTGGTAAATGTTTCATGCCTGTGAGAATTGGCTAAAAACATAGTGTTTTATTATAGGTTAAGCCAAGTTGGCTTAAGTAAGTAAAAAAGGAAAGTAAGGTGAGTTGAGATAGACCAAGCGGTATGGAGGTTAAGCCAAGTATATAACTTAATAGACCAAGCCTGGCTTATTTGTATTTAGCTTGGCTTATATTAACAAACTTGGCTTAAGTTGTGTTTGCTTGGCTTATATTAAATAACTAGGCTTAAGTTGTAACTAGGCTTAAGTTGTTCTATGTTCATCTGCGTGTGTAAAGGGGGGGGTCAAAACCAGCCTAGTACAACCAAGCAACTTGTTGGCTTATTTGTGTATAGCTTGGCTTATATTAAACAACTTGGCTTAAGTTGGGCTATCTTCATCTGCGTGTGTACAGGGGGAACAGTTTAGGTACAGCCAAGCAACTTGGCTTGCTTTTTTATTTTGCTTGGCTTATATTACAAACTTGGCTTAAGTTGTGTTTGCTTGGCTTATATTAAATAACTAGGCTTAAGTTGCTCTAAGTTCATCTGCGTGTGTACAAGGGGTCAAAAAACCTAGTAACCAAGAACTTGGCTTGGCTTAAGTTGTTTTTGGGTGGCTTATATTAAATAAGGGGGGGGGGGGGGGGGGGAATGTTTGGGGAAACTGTGGAAGGAAACTATGATTTTTTAGGTGGAAATTTTGATTGTAGGTGGTTATTTGTTTAGATTTCTGAGGGGAAGGGGTTTATTTGTTTAAAGGTGAGGGGTGGATTGGGTGGAATTTATGGGGGAGATTCGGGCGGGTCAAAAGATATTTTGGGTTTGGAAAATTTTGGGGGGAGTTTAATATAAGTTAATATAAGCCGAGCAAGATCCCCCCGTGTAAACAGGCATATGAAGATAGCGCTACATAAACTCAGTAACTTAATATAAGCCGAGCAATACACAAATAAGCCAAGCCAACTTTCTTGGTTGTACTAGGCTGTTTTACCCCCCCCCCCTCCCTTGTACACACGCTGACAAACAAAACACAATTTAAGCCAAGTATAAGCCAAGCAATAGACAAATAAGCCAAGCCATGTTTCTTGGTTGTACTAGGCTGTTTTGACCCCCCCCCCTTGTACACACCCAGATGAACATAGAACAACTTAAGCCTAGTTATTTAATATAAGCCAAGCAAAAACAACTTAAGCCAAGCTTGTTAATATAAGCCAAGCAAAATACAAATAAGCCAAGCCAAGTTGCTTGGTTGTACTAGGCTGTTTTGACCCCCCCCCCTTGTACACACCCAGATGAACATAGAACAACTTAAGCCTAGTTATTTAATATAAGCCAAGCAAAAACAACTTAAGCCAAGCCAAGTTTCTTGGTTGTACTAGGCTGTTTTTGACCCCCCCTTGTACACACGCAGATGAACTTAGAGCAACTTAAGCCTAGTTATTTAATATAAGCCAAGCAAACACAACTTAAGCCAAGTTTGTTAATATAAGCCAAGCAAAATACAAATAAGCCAAGCCAAGTTGCTTGGTTGTACTAGGCTGTTCCCCCCCCCCTGTACACACGCAGATGAAGATAGCCCAACTTAAGCCAAGTTGTTTAATATAAGCCAAGCTATACACAAATAAGCCAAGCCAAGTTGCTTGGTTGTACTAGGCTGTTTTTGACCCCCCCCCCCTTGTACACACGCAGATGAACATAGAACAACTTAAGCCTAGTTACAACTTAAGCCTAGTCATTTAATATAAGCCAAGCAAACACAACTTAAGCCAAGTTTGTTAATATAAGCCAAGCTAAATACAAATAAGCCAGGCTTGGTCTATTAAGTTATATACTTGGCTTAACCTCCATACCGCTTGGTCTATCTCAACTCACCTTACTTTCCTTTTTACTTACTTAAGCCAACTTGGCTTAACCTATAATAAAACACTATGTTTTTAGCCAATTCTCACAGGCATGAAACATTTACCAATATTCAAATCATTATATTCATAAGGTAATTTTTGTACCATGGGGGCTACGAGGGCCGGTGGTGAACTCGGCCCCGGGGGCCGGTCTTGAACATGGCCCCCCAATTTGGGAAGCCGGGCGCCGGCCCCGGCCCCATTTTTCGTATTGAGCACAACCCTACCTGTAGCACGGGCCGCGTCGACGGTGGTCTCGAGCTTGAACCCGAGGTAGCTGCCAGCAGCCATTACGGCTGTGGTAGCCGCCCTTTCTGGGATGGTCTTCCAATAGGGCTGGCAATCGCACCACTCCAGTAAGTTCTGGGAAATCAGGTGGATTCCGTACAGTAGAATGGAACCCAAGGAAAGTAGAATAGTCGATTTGACTGGAGAGTGTTTCTCCATATTGTTGATGGTTGCATTTCTGGAAGCAAATGCTTAATCGTCGTTGCTTCTTCAATGGACCAGTCCAATTCCAGGTCGACTGATCTTTGATCAGTTCCATTTCTTTTAGATTGTCAAATTTCGTCTTCGCACAGGGCCCACAGGGCTTTACCTTTGTCTTTGTCTGTAGATGCGCCTAAGGCGAGATTTAACCATGACCTCCTGTAATTCCTTCGCTACTTTTCCCATTTTGATTCCCTTATACTTGATTGAAGACTATAGAAGATAGAAGAAAAAGCAATGGACGGTTCATCTTTCCCTTCCAAACTTCCTGTCTCTTCTCTCATCTGAAACAGTTTTCGCTATCATAAGAATCTTGGAATCTGTAAATGTAGCAAGATTAAGCCCGACCAAAGAATTTGGGGTCTAACCAAAAACGAAAGGGGTTTTTGAAAGCTTAGCCGCCCATTTATTTTAAACAGATTAAACTTTCTAAGCACATGTCAAAGAGAATGCAGCTGAAGTCTTGAGTAGCTATCTGGTATTTTGTATGTTGTTTGTTAGAAGTAACAAAATATCTTATGAAGATAGCCCTTTGGCGTTTAGAAAAAACCAAACTAAATCTATTGCAGAAGCAATGAGTTTCAGTAAAATATGTTTTGAAATTTAAAAAATACGCCGGGGTGTTATTTTTCTCGAGTCCTCCGCATAATGCTACCGATTAGTGAAGGTTCACATAAGGCTTATGCAGTACAATACGAAATCGAGATTGTACCAAATTAGATTTGGATTAGAGTGGCGACCAACTCTTCCTCAACGTTCGACAATCAAACATGAAACAAAGCCCCTGAGCTGACTTTAATAGTCAGCCTTGTCGGGCAATCTGCAAATAGTGATTCAATAAAGGCTCCTGAACTCTGAACTATACAGATATTGGTATAGTGGTTAATATGTAAGACTGCCATCGCAACAACAAAAGTTCCATTTACAGCTGAATTTCAGTGTTTTGGTTTTTACTATTTTATACATGTTCTTTTGCATTGGATGAGGAAAGAAACAGATGATTCAAATATTTTCGAAGATTATTGGAAAAGAAGCAGGTGTGTTGAACACTCAAAGACAGTGCCGTAACAACTGCTTTGGCTAAATATATATACTTTTAGGATGAACGTACACAATCTGAGTTCTTGCATTCTGACTGGACTGACACATGAAATTTTAAGCAACTGTAATGGAACGGTTGCGTTTGCATTATGCTTCCCAGATTATTATTATTATTATTATTATTATTATTATTATTATTATTATTATTATTATATTATTATTACATTATCTCCATTATAATTCCCAAATCTCGAACTTCTTGAACAATACATAACTGTACATTATTTAATGTATAAACATGAGGTAGCTGAAAACGTTTTTATTACAGCCACAAGGAAAAAGTCTTAAAACTAAACACTTAGGCACTGAGATATTCAACTGCCGTTCCACACACCACCTAATGATATGTAAATGGCTCAACGGCGTAATATACCCCTTCAAAGGGCGATCTTGTTGAATTAACGCTATGCCTAGTTACCGTCCGCTTTTGAGCTAAATCTGTTTATCTTTTACAGGCTACAAAACATTCTTTAATTGAATTATCAAATGTAACAAAATAAGATTCAACAAGCCAGTTTGTTAGAATCACAGCTTCATTACTTTAATGCAACTCGTGACTGTAAAACATACTACGAATAGAACATTAGCTTCATGGATTACTGGAACAGCTTCCTATTTGTAATTATCGTAAAGTAAAAGATTAAATCACATTAAATTGCGATATCGGTCATACTTCAAAATCTCATTGAAAGACGATCAAAATGTTTTATATAGTGGTGTAAGCGCACACCTCCCCCGAGCCCCAGTCTTTGAGCCAACCTCTAGAGAGGTCGCTCCGCTCGCTCCCCCCCAGGAATCCAGTTTTTTGGGAAATCTGGTTTCTTGGCAGCGCTCCCCTGAAATTTCGCCTCCCGCATACGTCTGCTCATAAGCCAACCATCGATTGAAAATTCGGGATGCAGGATGTTTTGTCAGTTTTCTTCGAAAAGTCACAACAAACAAAAATTAATGATCCTAACAACGTTGAAACTCCAAAACTGTAATTATTTTACCCTACCGATGTTAGTCAAAGAACAAGGATCAATGTCCGCTTTTATTGATTCACTGTACTCGAAGTTAGTCATGTCTAGATTGGCTACCCAATTCGACGCGACGACTCGAGTACAGTGAATCAATAAAAGCGGACATTGATCCTTGTTCTTTGACTAACATCACTCCAAATTACTTGAACACTGCTCTTAATACAAGGTGTCAGCACGGTGTTTGCTTTTTTTATACGGTGTTAGCTCGGTGTTAGGTTTGGAGTGACTCTTACTAAAAATCAATAAAAGCAAGAAAGACAAAGTACATAAAAGCTCCCAGCGAAATCAATAAAAGCACAAACAACAAGTACAAAGCGACATCAAGTCTATGAAACTCAAGCAGAACAAACATGTCTAGTTGTGAATATTACAAACCATACCAGTTTGGCACTTGTGGTCAGACGTTCACCAGGGCGTTCAACCTACAACGTCATGTTCAAAACCTTCACAGTGCCCAACCAGAGTATGATGAGTCCGAATCAGAGACAAGTACCGAATGTTCAGACAGTAGCGACTCGAGTTGTGGAGAGATCTATGAGCCAACTGACATTGGTAAATTTTGGGATGAGCTTGTCAGGCAGTCTGAAGCAAAATTCGAAGGTAGAATAACTAGGTTAGCAAATGAGTATCTCGCAGACGGACATGATGATGTTAAGGCTGAAATGGAGGCTTACAATGAAGTCCGACCAAGGATCCGAGGTGAACTCAATAGGAAAATTTACTTTCACATCCAACGTTGTAAGGAGTTCCTCGATGATCCAATAATTGATGAAATTCTGACCAAACAAATAGAGTATGAGGCAAAGTATTCCACAGCAGACGCCCTCAAACGCGCCATAGAAAAGAACTCTAATTTGAGCACGGTGGTACTACCTGAGAAGACTGAGGACCAATTTGATGAACAGGATCAGGAAGAGGAAGAATAACAATTGTTAGTTAATGAGGATATGTTCCGAGTAGGCTCGGTGTATACTCGGTGTTAACTCGGAGCTGGTCTGGGGTGACTCAGCGTACAAAGGTACGATAGGTAGAAGGATAAGGCAAGGCATGGAAGGTAAACGTAAAATCTGTAAGACATTAGGGAAAAATATGATAGGAGCAAGATTGGTGAAACGAAGGAGTGACCCAGACCTTAGGTGAATTGAATGAAACGTTAAGAAAAATGAAAAATTTAAATACTTTTTATAATATCAATTTGTGCAAACGGTTAAGAAGCCTAGTAACTATTAGCTAACTCAAAAGTTTATATAAAGGAGTGAAATGTTGAATTATCGTCAGTTTGACTTAATCTGTCGTGGTGAACGGTCGGCTTTAAAAACTCTCTCGAAAAATGTACTGGTGGTGTTGGTTCAGTGTTCAAAGTAATGAGGTGGAAATTTGGGACTACAGTGCGCCAAGTAATACTTCACCCTGGAAACAGCTATCGAGGATGGAATATCGGCTACTTTTTAATTTAAAGGAATTTTTGGATTACCATATTTGGGCGTTCTAGAACGACCCGATTTGGTAGACTTTCGGATGGTTGACCAGAAACAAATTCCACTTATCGGCAGCCTTGCTCAAACCCTGGGAACCAGGCTTCGCCTCCATCTCTGCTCCCCTTATCCTAACAGTCCTCTTCAGGGCTAATTGTATATTTGATTGAAAAAGTGTGCATAAAATATAAAAACGAACAAATCAAATGAAAAAACTACCAAAAACATCAAATTAGAAAAGGCTTAGGTAGGTAGATAGGTCAAATAGCTTAGGTACGTAGGCAGGTAGAGAATTAGGTAGCTAAGTAAACAAGTTATTTTTATTTAACAAGAATCGAATAAGAGGTTAGAAAGTCATAGGCGGTCAAAGATTACTCCTTATGAAAATTTTATGAAACCTGATTGGATGATGCTGCATCAAGACTATATAAACCCTTAATTTTTAGAAGATTGAGAAAGCCAAGTGTTAGAAGCTAGAATGGGTGGAATGGTGTTTAGACAAAACAATATATGTACATATGCATTTGCAGTAAATAATCGCTTAGAAAACCAAAAAATAATAAAAATACAAAAATACAAAAATATTATGGCCTAGGTTAGGTACTGTCCTATATAGATTAGGTAGGTAGGTTAGGTACTGTATATGGATTAGGTAGGTAGGTTGGATACGTAAGTAGGTAGGTAGGAGTCCGGTAATGGGCCGACGCCGGGTCCCAAGCCCAGGGGGAAGAACGCAGAGGGGTGGTGAGGACGGCGCAAGGGTGAAGAACACAAGGAAAAGAAGGCGAAAAAGTGGTGACCTAATAACCCGGCAAAGGGGCGGGAGGGAGTGGGAGTGAAAATTTGGGATTGGGATTGAATGTGTACTGTGATTGAGGGTTGAAACGTGCACACTATACTACTAACATTTACTTTTGGAAACTAAACAAAGGGAAATAAATCGGACATTTCTCATATGTATGCGTATGCTCACTCGCTTGAATGTTTATGCTAAAGTTTTAAGCTTAAGATGTAAGCTTATCCTGAGCTAACGAAAACCTGAATCGAAAAACCGATTTCAGATTCGTAATCAGCACAACAGAAAACCTCTATAAGTAAGTTTTCAGCAAAATATTTTCCAAAAAATTTCCGGTTCCCCTTGGTCCCCCCTTACCAAACTAAAATTTTAAAATTTTTAAAATTTTTTAAAAATGTAAAATTTTTGTATTTTTGAAATCAGCAGGCCCGAAAACCTACCCCTACCACATTTCAACTCAATCAGTCAAATTGTGCTTCTTCCGAGCTATGGGGGATAATGGGAAAGACCCCGCCGAGTGAGCAAACACAAATGTGTACTAGGTACTCATTTGTGGGAAAGGTCACTGTGGTGAAATTTGTGTAGGGGGTCAGCCGTAATCGTGCAGTTCATGTCCACGGCCTTAATAACTAAGAGTGTGACATTGGTCACACTCTTAGTTATTAATGTACTCTTGGTCCTATGTACAGGCAAATTCAGCTAATCGAAAAATGCCTTCTGGAGATGCAATTTTTGTGCTAAAATGTTCTTTATACATACGATTTTTGACCAAAACCTTTGAAAAACTGAAAGTTTAGAAACTTGGTTATAGGATACATTGTTACCCAAATTGGGTGTCGGCGGTATATTTATATCAATTGACGTGACAAATCAGAAGGTAACCCGAAAATAAGGCTACTCCTAACGCCTTTACCAATACACGAAAAAGTACATAAACACTGAAATCACCCACCAGTCGGCGACGTCGAGGATATTCCAAGGTTAACAAACAAGCCTAAGTTTACAGATTTACACAGGCCGAATTAGATCTGCACTTTGGCGCTTCCAAGAGACGTTTTTGCGTCAACACCTCCCAACAACAGGAGGAACACAGGCATACTCTGGCAAAGCATCGCCACAACTCACTTATAAGAGAACCCCAACTATTTTTTCAATAATAATGGAAAAATTGAGTAACAGCTCTTGGCTATATTCTCCATTCGGAACTATCTATCCGCAGTTCTCTGTTCACTCAATGAAGCAGAATCGATCTTTATTGTTACAGCCGGTTGCACCAAATATGATTAACTTCTAACTAAAAATGTTATTAGCTAGTCTTAAGGGGGTTCACTTTGGTCAAAAATCGATAGTCACGGATTTCGCTCATTTTCACACATAATATGCCGCCATATGTTCTCAAAAATAACTTAGAATATTAGCGTTCGAAATCAAACTGAGGCAGAATTATTCAGGTTCAAGGCCGGAAAACTTGAAAATTCCGGTGAGGAGCCCTGCAAGGTCAGGTGGAGACCAAACGCGACCGAAAACAGGGTTAACCGATACACCAAATTAAAGCTTTTACTAAGGTAATATTTAAGTGCGGACGTGGCTCAAGGCCAGCTGTAACAACACGAAAAATCCTTCTTTACATTGAGAAGTGTGGTATGACATGCTAACTATATCTGTAATCACATATATCAAGCGATCAAAACTCAATCTCACAAAACATTTATACACCTTTATCACTTACCACCACACGAGTCCCCTTTTTCGAGACTGACGCCTTCGGTCCAATGGTGCACCGTAGACCGAAGATCGAAAGTTACCCTCCGCGGAGGCGTGCATTTGTCGTCTGGGTCCTTGCAGCTATAATGGCAGGCATAACTCTGTCAATTGAGATGGTGTTCATTTTACATGTCTAGAGTCACAGTTTGTCGTTAAAACTGATGACCTTAAACGGCCCCTTGTATGGCTTCTGAAGGGCCTGCTTTGGGAAAGAACCGCTTCTGAGCACCCACAGGTGAGTAGCGGAATGTAGGCTGTCGGGGACGAACGACTCGGACTGATATCTCCGTGTAGGTTGAAGAAACGTTGAGACAGCAAGCGAAAAGCTTGTTCACGAACACGTTTACAGGCTCAGCTGGCCGGATTGCGGAGTCCGTGAAAAAGGATCCTGGCAAGCTTACGCTTGTGCCAAATGTCATTTGAGACGGTGAAAACCCGTGGACATTCACAGTGTTTCCGATTCCTAGAAGTATGAGGGGAAGATGTGAGTACCAGTGACATCCATCACATCTTGACTTTACACGTCCTTAAGGGTTCTGTGAAACCTCTCTACGGCTCCACTGCATCGAGGGAGATATGCCATTGTCTTTTTGTGTGTTATCCCTAACATTTTCATTAGCTCTCGCCACAAACCACTCTCGAACTGCCGCCCCCTGTCCGAGATTAGCACACCCGGTATTCCGAATCGAGCCACCCAGCTCGCCATAAAAGCAAAGGCGACCGACTCTGAAGTGATCGTACGGAGGGGAACCACCTCAGTCCACGAGGTGAAACGGTCTATCATCGTTAATAAATACGTGTAGCCATTTGATGGTGGGAGAGGCCCCACTATATCGATGTGCACTGTGTGAAATTGCTCTGTAGTGGGAATGTCGCCCAAGGGAGTTTTTGTATGCCTTGTTACCTTTAGAAGATTGGCAATCCTGGCATTCATTACACCACTTGCGTATTTCTTTGTTCATCTTAGGCCAAATATAGGGGCTCTGTGATATACGTTTTTGGGTTCCTCTAATTCCTGCACGATGCAAATTATGCATATCTCGGAAAATGGATTGTCGAAGGCTCTTCGGGGACAAATGGCCTTAAGGTCCCATTTTTGTCTGAGTACGCTATCTTGCCTTGCCGTGTGGGAAGGTAAGATACTGGAATTCGTGTTGCTTCCAAAAATTTTAGTAGTTCCGTGTCTTTGGCCTGCTCTGATGCCAGAAGGTTGTCATCAGTCATTTTTATTGCGGAAATTCGCGATAGGGCGTCCGCAACTACGTTAGTCCTTTCCTGATACGTGAACGATATGCGCGTTAAACTCGGAGATGTAAGGACAACCATCTGGATTGCTGTGGAGTAGGAGCTTTCATAGCAAGGTAACTAATCAACGGCTTGTGATCGGTTTTTATAGTGAAGTGAGTTCCAAGGAGCCACTCGAAGTGTTTCAGTGCTGAATAAACTGAAGCTTGCGCTCAAAAGCTGATTTGGCTTGTTCGCGAGGGGTGAGTTTGCGGGAATAGAATGCAAGCGGCTGTAGGCTACTGTCTATTTCCTGGTGCAGGACAGCACCCAATAGCTTTCGCTGATGCATCCGTCGTCAAGGATAACCGGGCTCCAGGGATTGGATGACTGAGGGTTACTGCATTTGATATCGCAGTTTTTAGTTTGGTGAAAGCTTCTTCTACTTTTGAATTTGCATGAGCAGTTTAAAAGCTTTGTCATGGCGTTTACCCTAGATAAGTCAGTCAAGGAACTTGCTATTTCCAGAAAAAACTTGGGATGAAACGGTGATAAACCGCGCACGTCCAGAGAAATCATTTCAATTGGCGCAGAGTCGGTGACAGCTGTGGAAAGTCTTTGATAGCCACAGTCATATTTTGTGTCAACTGTATCCTATGGGAATCTATTTGCACACAAAGAAAGTCTAGAGTCAAAGTTTTAAGAAAATCACGTTTTGCAGGTTTAATGTATAAACAATTTTTATGTAAAGTGTGAAAAAGACTTTCTCAAGGTGTGCAAAATGTTCCTCGATGATAGTGCTGGCAAAGATATGAGATCGTTTATGTAGTTACCGACGAATGGTAAGTCCTTGAGGATACTCATCCACAAATCGTTAGAACGTTTGTGCCGAGTTGCGGAGGCCGAACGGCATGCGGCGATATAGGAAGAGACCAAAAGCGGGGAGTAGCAATAGCAGTCTTGGGTTGATCTTTCTCCGCAACTGGTGGGATCAAATGATAGGCCTCTTGTTAGGTCAACTTTGGAAAATATGTGAGCTAACCCCAGAATTTGCCGACCACGTCGCTTAC
>JASAND010025958.1:0-76607 GCA_030248195.1 Trissonchulus latispiculum
AATTTTGGAGTATGCAAAAATTTTCAAAAATGTCTAAATTTAATGTGTTTATTATTGCGAGAAATACATATTTTTAACTGTATTACTGATGTATTACTGTGTAAACTTGATTGCCAACATGTTTCTAAGTCTAAAATAAGGTCAATATTGAGCCAGAAAGTCCATAAAACCGTTAAAAACTTGTATTTCTCGCAATAATAAACACTTTAAGCCAGAAATTGGGACTTTTTTGAAAAATTTTGCAGAATTTACACTAAAAATAATCAATTTTTGGCCAATTTTTCGCACCTGCGAAACACCTACCCCCCCCCCCGGGGGGGGGGGGGGGGGCGGCGGGCCCCAAAAATTTTGGGGGGTTTGTAAAAATGGCTGGGGGGTTACCACCCCCATTACACCTATGCTTTTGGCTATCCCCACACCACCCAGCTCTCCCGACCCCCGGACCTTTTTGGAGCCAAAAAGTTAGGTAAATTTTGCCCAAACATGGTCATTTTTTGAAAACTTTTCCTCAAATTCGGTCTGAAAATCGGTTTAAAACCGCGTACAAACGTATCAAAACAAGCCTAATTTTCAAAGAAAAAGCGTATAAATTCAGAACATTTTGTGTGTTTTAGGCCAGACATGTGAAGAAGAAAGTTCTGGGGAGGGGGGGGGGGGGTTTGACAAACTGGATTTTACGGGTTTTAGCCCAAAAAACCGGAGAAATCCGGATTCTGGGGGGGGGGGAGTGAGGGACTCCTCGGGGGGGGGGGGTGAGGGACTCCTCGGGGGGTGAGCTCCAACTCCCCCCCAAGCACATGTATGGTTTTAGGCCATTTTCTGGATTTTCGGAAGTCCCAATTTTGGAGGGGGAGGGTGGAATGCCCAGATTACACCTATGGTGTTTACAGCATTTCGGGGCGCCAAAATTTGTCGCTTTGATGGAAGGGAGGCTGAGAAATCGCAATATAAATGCAAAAATAGAAGTGACTAATGTGAATAGTCCATTTTGATTTGCTCATAAATTCTGCAAAAGCTCGCTCAGCAGCATATTTTTGGAGGGGTGCGCAAAGGCCATTTCGGTAATTTTTGTTTAGAGCTTAAATTATTTGAAATATTGATTTACACAATCGCGAACGTCTATTACTCAAAATGGCACAAATAGAAAAACTGAAAATTGTATAAGGTTTATTTATACATGTGTGCAAAATTTGGGTTATTTTTATTCAGCCATTATTAAATGGCACCGTTTTGAAATTTTGAACTTGTCCCTGTTGTGTAGGTCACAAGCACTAGACTCTTCAAAGTCTGCATGTTTCTAGAAGCAAATTGGTGGATAAATAAATTCAGGAGAGTCGTCCCCCGTATCTACGTCGGGATGTAAGCGATCCCGTAAGCATGTCATGGTCCAATGACAGCAACGTCCATGTAACCGCATGTTGAGTCAATCAACAATTGCAAAAAGTGCAAATTAAAACAATTTTTAGGCAGGTAGCGTCTTTGCATCGAAGGTTGGAGACAGCGACGTGTGCATATCAAAATAGGGCTGCCATAAAAACAAATATAAAGAAAGATAGAGACTTGTTAGTAAAGCTAATCATGTGCCATCGTCTTACACAAGAAATTACTCTGTCCGGTTTTGTGCACTGATTTTACAAAAAAACTTAAACTACATTAGATGTCTATACTTTGCTTGGGATGCTTTTTTATTTGGGTTAAACTGTGCAAAGATATTTACACAGTTTATCAGACTGCACTAAATTGGTGGTAGGATGTGGGAGATTTTAAATTTCTGGTTGCACCAGGAATATGGTGGATGAAAGGAGTTGATGAAGATGTTTAGAAATTTGTTAAAGGCACAATTATGAAATAGTAAGGATAAAAAGTAAATTGGTGTTTGCTCCTTTAGATTCTACACACCCCTATAATCTTGCTTATATCTGCTCTAAAGCAAAAGCCGCCTATTAGGTAGAGAAATAGTCGGAAATTTGAAGAAATCAATTTCAAAATTGGTCTTATATTTACTGCCCATGATAATCGAAATTATTAGTCGTTTTGTTAAATGGATTTGCTTTGACTTGATAACGAAATCCGAAAGGTGAAATAACTTCATGGCGTAAATGCATTCCAAACTGTTGATATAATGTAGCGGCAGCATCGACGATCTAGGCAAACGTTCCACTCGAAATGTGCTTATCATTCCCATGTTAGTACTAAGATTGATTGCTGGGGTACAGGTTAAAACTATCCTGTTCCTTGAATTTTCATACAACGAGTACAAGAGTCGGACGAAGACTGTTGGATGATGTGAATAATAAAAAAATTATAAGAGTAACGAATAAGATATCAAGGAGCCTAACTGCACCGAAAACAGCTATTGTAATAAAGGGTTTTTGCAAAATGTAAGAAATTAATTTTTGTAAAGTTTCCGCTATACGTGTAGTATCCTGGTATTGAGCGTTAAAATATGTGTAATGTTTTGCGCATTGTTAATCAAAACTTCAAAGCAGTATCAATCGTTCATAGTTCCTGGAATGCTGTATATACGGCTGCCGTGCAAAAACATCAGGTTGTTGTAGCAACTTTTTGCAGGAAAACTCAGCAGGCTTGTAATTGCAAATCATTCGAAGATTAATTATTGCTTTATTGTCTTTAAGCAGTCTGTTATTTACAAAAGTGGTGCATCATTGATAGTGTTGTTTCTGCAGCAGAAACTGAAACGGAAACTTCAACAGGCTTGGAGCTGAAACTGAAACTAAACGGGCCAATCGTGAGCATCACTAGTCATCTGAGCGGCATTGCAGCAGCCTAAGCGTCTCGTTTCAGGAAATAAAGTAGCTCCATTTTGGCCAAGATTAGAAGGGAATTGAAGGAAAGAAAAAGCTTTTGATCAGATTTGGTTGTGCCAAGAGTATATAATGATAAGAGTATGACAAGCGTAACATTCTATGCAGTGAAGGCCAAAACTATGCTATGCGCGCTACCGGCTGACCCCCCCCCCCCCACGAATTGACCCCCTCTCACACCGCCCCTATATGGGAACGTGGTCCAAACGGGGGTCGCTCACTGATTTGCATAATTACACGTTGAAATTAATAGCGGCCCAATTTGGGGAGGGGGTTTAAGCTTGTATGTTTAACACTTGCATGTCAAAAACATGCTAAGCGAGTGAGCGACCTCCGTTTGGGACAATGTACCCAAATAAGGGCGGTGTGAGATGGGGTCAATTCGTGGGGGGGGTCAGCCGATAGCGCGCATAGCATAGTTTTGCCCTTCACTGCATAGAGTGTTAGGCTTGTCATACTCTTATCATTATGTACTCTTGGTTGCACATAGCTAAGACTAACGCCTAATAAATATATATTTAATCCGTGTTTTGTTAACTGTTTTATTTTACCTCATTGTTTTTGTCTATTTAGCTTTGCGTGTGTGCATTGTGAAATTGATTCTGCCTAATGCGGATTGTATACAGGCGCTGTTGCACCAACTTTTAATCAGTAATCAGTAATCAGTAATTATTAAGTTATTTTCCGTTGCACAAGACTACTGATTACTGATTGCTGATTACTGATTACATGAGAAATCTGGGTCGAAAGTTCATCACACAGAGAGGCAGGCAGCGAGTAGGTGAAGATCAACTCTTAGGTAAATGGACTAAGCTAGCCTAGTGTGGGTCTAACCTAATCCAGACAGTCCGCCTGTTGGGTACGTGAGTTCACCTCAGGTGAAGTAGTTATCAAGGGTACAGTTACGATGCTTAACTGAAACCCACGGATCGGTACCAGGGGTTACTGCACAAACGAAGAGAATCTTAAAATCGGAACAACCGTCGCACTTGAACACGCAAGACCAAGGCTCCGTATGCGGGCTTCCTTCGGGCTCACTATCTGCAGTCCAAGCTTCAATCTCAGCGCGATCCCACGGCTGAGAACAGTTGTAGTAAAACGTTACCTCCGAATGCTCAGGCTCAGCTAGAGAACTACCCCGTGAACTAGAAAAAGTATACTAAAACTGTACTGATTGTTGCACTGCGGACACGGACAATGAAATGGCAGATTAAGTTGGTTTTCGGGCTCGCTAATGTATTAGAATCGCTAAGGTTCCCCTCCTCTTCGCCGTAGACAAACTGAAAGGCTACAGACTGATCTATTTCTCCAGATATAGATATAAACTTTGAAACTTGGTTTAAATTTAGAGAGAGAGAGAATTTGAGCACATTTAGCAGAAAATGCGAAAACAGTAACGGTCAAAAAGATAGAGAGTTCAGACCGAAAGATAGCAGACATTTTTACAATTAAACAGTGAAAAGTTAATGGAATTGGCAGACAGATTTTCGTTTCTTCAAGAGAGCAGAATTAACATCCAACCCAGACTCAAAAACCCGGATATGTCAGTCCTATATCAGGTTGTGTGCATCCTTTAGCCAAGGGATGGCTCTCAGAAGGAATCTAGATTCTGAAGAACACTCAGCAAACAGACGTTCAGAGACTGATTTCCAGGAAATCCGGACAGAGCAGCACAGGCGGTGTGGTCAGAGACGGAAGTGAAGATCCAGGGGTGATCCGGAACGGCGTCACTCACACTGGTTAATCGAACAGGAGACAAAGACCAAGGCACAGGCTGATATCCGGGCAAGAACCGAGAGACCAGGACAGCTAATCAGCAGGATCAGAGAGACTGTTGATGCGAAGCAGAGCAGGAGCAAAGCGGGTCCAAAAGCAACCCGTGCTAGAACTGCATCAAATGGGTTAAAACCTTGTCGGTTTTAAACCGGATTCAGCAGTATTAACTGGATTTCAGGAGATTTGTGAAATTGCGAGTGTTTTAGAATTGGAAACTGGAAAATATCAAATGCTGGAATACTCGGACAAAGCTAACTCGAGTTCAAAAGTTCTGAAAATTGTCATAAAGTTAATTGAGAATACGGATTGTCTTTCAGGGTGACGAAATCACTTTGAAAACCTGGAAGAATCAGTCAGAAAGCTGGGCGGAGGTGAATTTTTGAATGATTTTAAAGGGACATTTTGTAGAGAAATCCCTCACCAATGACGTATCCTAGATTTCCTTCCCAGGTCCGATCTCAAGTGGCCCAAAGTACCCTAACAGCCGTGGCCCTAAACTTTTATTGCGTTTTTGTTCTAGAGGACGTTTGTCCTGGGTTTCATTTCTAAAGATTCTAATATCATTTGCAAACAGACGCGCAGGCGAAAGAGAAGCCGATGAAAACAAGGAAGAAGGAGGCAAAATCGTAATAACAAACAGGAGGCCTAGAAGCCCAAGACGAAATAAGTTGTACCTAGGTTACACTAAACTGCTACATAGTTCTAAAAATTAGCTAGAACCCTATTACACTTATTAATATTAATATTGACTAATTTTCTTTCCTTCTTTATTTTAGGAGTGACTTGTGCATCAAGTTGCAGAGAGGTTCCCTTCTGTCTGGCCTACATGTGTAAGTTCTTAGTGACGTAGGAAAGGCAGAGCAGAACCTCACACACGCATACACACGTTCACAGCCATTCAGGCTGGACAATACACACTCACTCAACTCAGAGGAGGGGACCTGTGAATAAAAGTTGATGCAAAATTAAAGGGGGTTAAAACTTAACTAAACTAAGACTCAAATTAACGGTGAACCGATTTATAGTTACAAAGCCAATTATTAAAGCACAATTACAATAATAAAATTATCACTAACCATTTTTATACACTAACCAAAACATTAACTAAAATTTCTGTGCCTTTTTAGTGGGCCGAAGCCCTGTTTTCTTGGCCTTTTAAATTTCAGTCAAAAAGGAACCTACCTGTATGATTCTCAATACCATGACAAATTCTGTACAATTTACACTTAAAATTAAACCACAATCCGTACGGAAGCGAATACAAACAGATTTACTAGAATGATGATTAATGAACACAAGCTTAGCTATCTACAATTACAGGAATTACCGTTTTATTTTGCCTATACGCTTTCTTTTTTTCAGGGTATAATTTTTCACTCGAGAGGTTCGCAGGGCTTCTTGGACTAGAGATCTGCTGGTTAGAATGTTCAGAAGGTGGGACAACCGTCCACATTAGTTGAGGCGGACCTAGCCAGCAACAACTAGCTCTAAGGTAGCATGAAATAGTCATCAGAAACTAGACCTGGCCCTCAGTGTAACTTTTGATTGAAAGGCTTGTATGGCTAAATTCGAACGTTCCCAGATAGCTGAAAATCTTCTAAACCCAAACTTTTTTTACGAACCCGATTCAACGACAGTAGCTAATACGACATTAACTTATTTGCAGCATGTTCGCGACCGGTTTCATCATAAAACAATTGAGCAAAAACATTCCTTATATAATATTCTCTGAAACTATTTTCGAAGAGCACTAAACCAGATTTTGAAAGCTTCCAGAATGCACTAAACTCCTTATTTTTTCGTTTTCATTACATCCCTCCCGTGAATTAAAGGGGTGCATTTCTGCTAGGGGTGAGACATAAACATGGCAAACAAGTATGCAAGCTTCGGATGCTATGTTGACATTTTGGGTAATATAGGAATTAGAGAATTGCCTATGTAGGCGGGCTCTGAAAGTTCATTTAGTCATCCTGTGAACTAGTATCATCTGAACAATAGATTATATATGTCAAATTATTGGTTTGTAAAATAGGTCCGGATTACCTCTGAAAACATTTGATTTTTGGTGATTATATTATGAGTTGAGTTGAGTTAAAAGCTGATAGGTATATAATTGGGGTTTGTTTTTGGTCAGCTGACTACACAATTACACTATTTTGCTACACATTGTACATATTAACAAATAGACAATTTAACAATCAATTGGATTCGGGGTTTCTCGACACAGTAGTTTAAATACAGTAACTGCGGAATATGGATTTGGCTCTAATAATATTAATAATGGAAAGTATTCCTAGGCCTTTAACAATAATTTCAACTGCCAGTACTATGGTGAAAAGGCTATATGCTAAGAATAAATACTTGAAAACTAAAGCAAAAATGTCCAATCCCAGCGAAAGCAGTAACGGTTTTTGATTAAAAATTGCATCCCTGTTTCTATAAATTCCCTTTACAATATCAGTAGTATTTTGCTCAGCTATAAATGCGGGCGCAGCCTCAAAGTACTTCATCAAATGTTTATGTTTAATGTTAAAAACTGGCGAATAGCCCAGATTAACTTGCGGTTCGCCAGACACATAAAGCAGGTCTGGCCTGATCTTAGCCATTTCATCGCAATACGGTTGGTTAGCGCAAAACATTTGTTTTGATTCGTTTGCTATGTAGTCTGTAAATTTCGCCAAGTTTAAGACGGAGTCCAAGTGAAAAGTGGGGGATGGATCTATTCGATCGTACAAAATCATTGCTTCGATGATGCTCCTATCTATGCCAGTGGTAGACAATCCAATGTGCGCTTTCCAGTCCGAAACACATTTTTCGTTGGAACAACTTCTGCAGCATCTGACGCTCAATCTTAATCCGGCCTAATAAAAATAAATAAGTGAGCATCGAATGAAGAGTCATTTAAGGTGGTGGTATTCTTTCCTGTATTTGGGATGATAACTTTCGCGAAACTAATCCAAAATGTCTGAAACTTTCAGAGCACACTACTTAGGTGTTCCTGCACGCATTAGAAAAATTGTGGTATATATATGAAAAAATTTGATATTTTTTGATTAGTTTGCCGATTAAGTTCCATGGAGTTGCTTGAGCTTAGACAAAACCATATTAAGTGGAAAGAGCTCGTTAAACGGTGTGACGGTGCTCTTGGACCAATCTTCAACATTCCGAGAGATAAAGAGAATACATATTTTTGAGTCGAAAGTCAACTGATTTCCAAATTTCCAGATTAAAATGAGCTTGATTATTTGAGTTTAGCTTCGTTTTGGGAGATTTTTCATGGAAGATCATTCCTTTTTGGATGAAACTTGGAATTCATACATCCTCCTTAAAAATCTTCTGTAGAAACTACAGGAATTCTTCTATCAGTTTTCTAGAAAAGTGTTCCTCTGCGGTCAGCTACTAGTACAGCACAATTTTGTATTTTGTACCAGCCTACTTCCTTCAGGCGTACTTACCGATATACTATAATATTGCATTGCTTTTGGCGAATAAACAGCATTTCTTTTTACTGAAGTATATATGTATCCTAATACAGTTGCACTATAAATTTGGAAAGCAAATGCAGATGCAATATCCCATCCAATATCAATGCATTTTTGGATCTTTACAATGACCTTGAGCCACTTGTTTCCACATTTCTGCCTCTGCAAATGAAAACGAATAATAGTATCCAAGCCCTTCAAGCTAGCTACATATCCTATGCTTAATTTACCAAATGTTTGTGAACTAAACAGCAAACCAATTATGCAAAGGTCTTAGAATGCAGTTATAGTTATAGCTTTAACTTAATTTACTTGTAAACTGTCCATTATATTTGCAACCACCTGTAGTACCATAAGGAATAAGAGCCCAATAATCCACGGTGACATTGGCAAGACGTTTAAAAACCACATATTGTTTGAAGCCAAAATATTTGGTCGCTGCATAGCGAAGCATCTTGAGTGAAATTGTCTTGGCTCGGGAAATATGAATTCCTGCCCTGCCTTCGCTGCCTCTTCACGAAGAAAGTTCACGTGATAATGGTTGAGAGTAAAATCAGCAAACCCTAAAAATGAAATAAAAATATACTGATCAAGTGACAGAAAAAGTTGGGCTTCGTTAAATCTCATCCATTCGGTCTTTGGCTAAATTTATTAATATCAATACTAATATCGTGTACACACTGAATAGTAAATTAAAATAATAATAGATAAACGGCATATTCGAGGAATGGCAAAAGAGTTTTTGTAGACAAGGCAAACTTGAGCTAATAGTTCAAATTGTAGAACTATGTCTGATAAAACTTCAGTGTCCAGTTTTTAATTTCTCAAAGTCCACATGCAATAAAATATTCAACTGTGGGTAAACTTAATGTCAATCTAACGAATTTTACTCAATTAAGCAATGGCTTCAACGGTCAGGGTTATTTTGCTACCAATCCGGGATCCAGACTAATTTCACAATGAAAACTGCTTCATATCTGTGTTGCTGGCAGCCGCTCTCAGTTTTTCCTGCTGCGCCTCAGCGCAGCAGGTCTCTTATGGTTGCTCGGCCCGGGCGCCTCACATGCATTTTGCTTGATAAAAAGATATTCCTCGCCGTAAATGCGTGTGAATAATGGTTTAAGATAGGGCATATATGATTTGCGTGTGAAATTTTGTCTTTCATTCCAAAGAATTTCTTTCTCCGATTCATGTAGAAATTATGCATGTGTGTTTGCTCATGTATTAATGGCAATTCCAAAATCGCAGTCTATTCTCTGCTCTGATTGATGACTCATATTTAAGATTAAGCTTTCTAACAGCTCACCAACAATTTCTCATATGCATGAATCTGACCGAAAGAACTGCTAACATGTAATGCTGAATTCTTTCAGGTTTTCTGGCGATATAAAAGTAAATTCCTGAAGCTTTAAAAATGTTCAGACAATGTTTTGCACGTATATTTTCTGTAGTAAGCAAGTGAGAGCTCCTTATAAAATAATTAGCTGCGCAGCAGGTTTACAATTACTGAAAATGTCCGTCTAGCGAACACTTTTAACCTTTTGCACAAAATATTGCTTGTTATAAGTTAATTTTGCCGCAACATTACACTTTGACTTCAATTATAGCATAGCCCATTTTGTGACAGTTGGGGTTAAACTAGCAAAATCCACTACAACAGTTGTAACTTCAGTAGCACCCAATCTAGCCATGAATACACAATAACTATGAGTGTTATAAGCGTAACACTCATAGCTATCATAGCTTCTAATAAAAGCTGACCATGATCTCCCCCACAATTGAGTGCCTAGTAAACAAAGCATTTTGACAAGCTACACTTGCTTGTTGAAGCTACAAGCAGACACAATTTACACTGCCACAGTCGTTGTGTTTCGAGCTTCAACACGTTAGCGTAGAGCAATGTGAGAGTTACAATTGTGAACTGGGTACTTAGTTGTTGGGGTCAGCAGTTATTGAGTAGATGATGTCTGCAGGCTGATAACTAGGAGAGTTTACACAGTTTACACTCTCAGTTATTATGTACTTTTTACCTAGCTAACAAGAAAATAAAGAATTCTATTAAGAGAGTTGTTATAAATTATACAAGAAAAATTAAGCAGACCAAAAATACAGTTGCAAGACAGAGGTATGAAAAGTTTGCAGAATACGAATATTTGCGAATATCAGACTAGGCCAATATTATTTGTCAAGAGCAGGCGATTATTAATCAAAACTAGCCAGTCAACCAAAAATAGGACGGTTTAAAGCCTAGTTCCAAATTATATTTCAAGAAATAACAAAGAAGAGTCATGGCTCAATGGTGCGAGACTATAGGGAACACAAAGAATCAAAGCAAAAGCTTATGTTATATGACCTCAAAAGCAAGCAAAACCTCATCTTATACATCACATGAAGAATATTAGATTTCGACGTGATACCATACTTTTACAAAAGCAGACAAATGGATGTTCAAAAATATCCCTATATTCCCAGGTTACAATTCAGCTTCTTACCGTTCATTACGTCAAGAGGACCAGCGAAATCACTAAGAGTGTGAGAGTTGTTTACAGTCGTAGCCACATAAGGAACTTCGATCAGCGTATAATTGAAACCAAGAATCTTGCTTACAGCTTGTAGCCATACAAGGTCATCCCCTGGATAAGTGGAAAAGGTGCCACCGTTTGCAAATGCAATTTTGTTGACATATGGTATAATATAACATTGCCAACGACAATAAAGCTATTTCCACGCAAAGCACCTTCAAGCTTCATCTTATAATCATGATGAACAATTCATGTAGTGCCTGAAATCCTAGTACCAATTTGTCTGAAATGGCTTACTCTGTTGAAAATTTATGAAACCTTAAGATTACGTTATGATCTGAAATGCTTCTGTCAAAAGATATTTGTACAAATACCAAACTAAGAATCACGGTTTCTGCACTTACTAAACAGGTGCTTCACCTGAAACCCAAAAGTAGTGAGAATTGTTGGGGCGCTTTTACACCGCGACATGCAGTTTCCCTGGAAACGAAAACAGCCCAAAATCAATGAGGTAGATTCATTCCTCGGCGCGCAGTTTCCGTTTCAGTTTCAGTTTCCACAAAAACGGCGAAGGCGACTGCGGCAGATTCCGATGAGCAGCTGCACTTTTCACGGAAACTCGTTGATTCTGCAATGTTTAATGCCAAGAAAAGAAAAAGAAGAAGAATAGCCTAACGAAACCTCGATTTCCTGTGAATATGCAAACTTTTTTACGGTTTCACTAGAAACTGAAATCGACCCAAAATTAATTTGATATATTCAATGCATATTGATGCTAGTAGGAGTCTCAGATTCTTCAAAGTCAGAACGGCCATTTTTATACTACAAATGAAAGACTTTAGGGTTCCATAACAGTTCGTTCCACGTTTCAATTTTACTGCAATAAAACAGAATGAAAAAACTCAAATAACTGGAAGCAAACAGACCCATGATCATGAATTGTGGATATAATTGGTAACAGCAAACAAGATTTTCAAAGGGATAATGTATTAATTTCCAAGATTCAATAATCTTAGTGCTCACAATTTATTGTCAGCGAAACTGGAGTTGTCCAGGTATACCTTTTTTGAAACGATTAATTTTCTAGGACTTCCAAGGGTGTAGTATCAGTTAACATTAAAAACAATTTGGTATAAAACAAATCCTGATTAGTGATAAAGTGAACAGATAAACTCAATATCAAAAACAGCAGTGCTTGATTGCTACGATGGCAAAGTAGTTTGAAGTGCTGACTACGGATTTCGCCTTATTATCCTTTGCTAGATCGCGATACACTGTTGTGCTGGTGCTTGGTTCCATACAGAATTTTGGGTTAACGATCAAACTTAAAGGTTTAGGCTTCTTAATACTATTGTTGGCGCTTCCAGCAATCAAACTTATGTAAACATTCAAACCGATTTCATTCTATCTCCGATTTCAAGTTATTTGGTGTCAGTGCTTTGCGCTCATATCCAAGTACACATCTGATTTTTTGACGAGTTTCACAGCTCAATGACACAAAAGTCCTCTTATTTTTATTTACTGTATTGCCATGGCACTAACTTCAGCAAGCGAACATGTCTTAAGTCATGTCCGGAAAATTAAGGTAAGTGTCAGAAAATGCTAATATGCTAAAAATAGACACTTAAAGACTCCAGAAAGAACTACCAATCCCAGTTCAGACAGCAACGGTCTTTGAATCTTGCTTGCAACTTTGCTTTTATACACTGTTAATTCTAAGCTAACTGTCTGGAACTTAACTCAGAATTAAAGGGCGGATCGACTGCAGGTAATCTGACCGGGCCTAACTCAGTGAATCTATTCTAAATCCTACCTACCTAACTGGAATCTACAAAGTTACCAATCCAAATGAATCCATCCGTGAAGGCGCATCTAACCAACTAAGAGGTGGGTGGCGTAACAATAGATTTAATGGTCCAACACAATACCCGACCAGACGGTGACAAATCCAACCATCAACTAATTAGACAATTTGCTAATTAATGACATTAGCTACAGAGACTGACAATCTTACACAACAGTGAGAAAGAAATAAGTTTTAGATTAAGTGTTATTTTTAGAGTTTAAGTTGCAACACTTTAATTTAGTTGATTCTCAACATCCTCCCCTGGAGAAAAAAATTTTGCTAAAATACAAAGGTGGAGAAGAGATGCTACCATAATTCAATAGTTGAAAGTTAAAGAAGAATTTCAAAGGTAAACATAGATCTCACACAATTCCCATGAGACCAGTTATGAAACACGTATCCTGGCACGTTTACCCATGGTTAAACCGAAGAAACCACAAATAGAAGTTAAGAGAAATTAAAGTTAGAAAGTGGTAGCAAAGTGGAAGTCATAGACAGGCGAAGTATAGCGAAACACAGGGAGATTAAAGTAAACGAAACAATGCAGTAAGTAGTTGAAACCAAACTAAGTATAGCGAAAAAGAAGTAATCAGAAAATAGAAAATAAAGGGAACGACCCACATAGAAAAGGTAATACACCCAAATACCACTATGAATAGAAAACCTCAAATAAAGAAATACAACAATCAGACAAAACATTCATGGCGCTTCAACAATCATACTCACAGACAAACAATGCAAGCACACATTATATCAATGTTTAAAAGCAAACAATACAAAATTTTACGACTATCAATGCTATACATAAGAAAGAAAACTAGCTAGACTATACACAGTTCACAGAATCCTAGCTAACAAATACAAGATTCACAAATACAAAACGTAAATAGGTTAATTTTCGTTACATCATATGTCAAACAACTTTTCAAAAGTCAAAACTAACCTAACTAACCACAACATAACATTCAATATCCTAACTAAGCTATACAACAAAAATTATCCTGTACACAACAAACAAATAATCAATGCACATAAAATGAGGTAAAGACTATTGCAAACGAAGAAAATTTCATCTATTGCAAACCGTTTTTAACCTAGAATTTTAAAGATGTAGCGCACGGACCTTCCTCCGCCGCATAAATAATAAAGATCACCTGATCTTTCCAAGAAAACAAGAGAAAACACGTATATGTATATATGGCTACCAAAATTAAAGCACACACATATATAGGGGAAAATATATAGGGAAAGGGTTACATAACTAGACGAATCAAAGGTTACGAGCGAATCATACAGTAAAGTATATATATGGTAAAAATAACTGTACATGGCATAGAAATAAAGTACAACATTAGAACTGATCAATGGCAAAAATTATAAGGCATAGTACCGGCAAAAAAATTAAGGCAAAAATGATTAGAAAAACACACAAACAAGCAATTATGCATAGAATAAGCAAACAAAATTAAAAATGTA
Organism: Trissonchulus latispiculum; assembly: GCA_030248195.1. NCBI lineage: Eukaryota > Metazoa > Nematoda > Enoplea > Enoplida > Ironidae > Trissonchulus > Trissonchulus latispiculum. The sequence goes on from JASAND010025958.1 coordinate 13,928, forward strand.
TATTGTCCATAAATTTGCAGCGTCGTTGTTGATGTTGTAGAATTTAAAGTTTAATTTTGGGTGATGGTCTTCTGGTTTCACCGTAGGATGAGTTCAAACCCGTATGAACTCTACTCTGGATCGGAGCTGTATCTTCAGAAGACATCGAATTTAGTCGTTGTAGCCGTCGTTGTAGTCGAATTAGAAACACATACATTTATAATATATTGGCTATACAGAGCCGACAGTGCAATCAAAAGATAGGAAAGAGAAAGTAATTCTAAAAGCGAAAGCTAAAGAAGAAGAGCTCTAGAAAGAGAAACTCTTTGAGAAGATAAAGAGAAAATAGAATAAAATGTCATTTTATACAGAGTGACTAGTAAATCACTCAGAATAGACTAAGAAAATTCCTACAGAACATCTATATATAAAACCCTTAAAGCTCCGAGCTGCGCTGCTTAATACATGGTTAACATAGAAAACAACAACATACAAGAAAACATATTTACACATTCAATGGCACTAGCTGAAACAAAAATTAACCGATGTTGCTAACCGCAATGATTAAACAACCGTACGTAAACAACCACAACAATAAGTAAACAGTAGAAACAAGAAAAACAAACTAAGCACACAAATATTTTTGGGTTTTTTGAATATTGCTTTTTAGGATTTTCTAAATATGCATAACGAACTTCAAACACAAAATTAACTACTAACTATCAATCAACTATCAATACTGTACACATTGGTATGAATACGACAAAATACGAACAAAACAACTATACAGACTAAATAATACTGATTAATAGGCTATTATACAAAATTACTACAGAATAACATGACCACAAAAACAAATACTAATACGCATATATCAATTCCGCTTAAGTTTCCGTTAATTTACGCCCGTTAAGTCCTTCTCGTTTAAAGTATCAGCAAAAAGTCCAAAATAAGTCTTCCTTCTAAAACATCATGAGGCTTTCAAAATCAATACTCCACAAACTACATTTTGCCTCAAAAAAGTCAGATTAGGTTTTCGTAGCAAAGTCGTGAACTAATGCGTCAATAAGCTAACTACTAATCCGTTTTAAACTCCGTTTTACAAACTTGAACGTCACTTTTAAATTCCGCGCACGCTACTGGTTAAATGCTTCTTAGAGAAAAATGCCAAAATCAGTATTTGAATTTGAGTTGGATGGGTCACAGTTTAAACTAGAAAGCGAGCCAAAAAGTTCGCACTCAGCCAAACTAATGACCCTGTTGCGTAGATTGTCCAGAAAGATAACTCACCAACGTATATAGGAATGTAAAACACAACCAAGTTTAGACTACGTCACAGTTTGGATTATGTCAAAGTAATGAGTCGTCAATCTTGAGACTGTACGTATATAATTAAAGATAAAAGTAATAAATAGTCGTAATTCTACCAGTTTCACAAGTCAATGTTGGCACTTCATTTAGTTAAATGATAATAAATATTAAGATTAAAGTCAAAAAAGTGAGTTACCAACTTAACAAACCACTGTTGGTCCGAGTCGATAGTGACCAAGTCCAAATGGTAGTAAGAGAATCTCAGGAATCGCTGGAATATAGCCATGAAAAGTGAATCGTCCAAATCGTGTCCAGTACCATATTGCAAACCATGTGCTTAGTCGAGTCCTTAAACATAGAAAAATACACAATGCAATTCCATATACGTATAATCACCAAAGATCAAAAATATTCTAAATCAATACGCACAAAATGTCTTCGTCCAAATGTCATCGAGCAAATAGTCTAGGAAGAGTCTAGTCGCAATCAGCTGCTTATTCGTTCAAATAATACCAATTCGTTTCAAACCGCTAACGAAATTAACAAAAAACTGGCACTATACTAGTGCTTGACATTGCGTGCTCGCTGATAAGAGTCAATGCCAAATAGAGACCGATTCAAAGCACCATAATCAAATACGTATACAAAACAAACCATTGACCGTAGTCAACCGTACTAGCACTTAGTCAAAAACTTATCTCTTGGTTGGCTTGTCAAACTGATTTGTCCGTTCAATCCTGTAATGTCTCTGCTATCCATCGTCTGAATATCTTTGATTCTGATTAACTGGTCCATCGTCGTCATCATTCTATCATGAAGTCAAATCATGGGTATCGTCCATTAGTCATGAAATAAGGTACAAACTGAAGTCCTTAAACAAAAAATAAACAAGTGCGACAAACAGTATTAACTTAGGAAAACAACTTGTTAAATGGTGATGCTATCGCCTTAGGTTGCGACGTAATAGTGCCAAACAAATTAGATAAGGTGCTTTCGAACGAATTCTGAAGTGACTTAACAAACGAAAAATCTGTCAGTGAATTGAGTGCTGGTGCTAAAGTGCCTTTCGTGTCAGCTACGTCGTGTTGTGTAGCGTTTTCTAATTCAGATAAAACTTTAGTATCGCCTTTGAAGGTAGTACGTTCACACTTATCAGTGTCCTTCATCTCAATAGCTATTATTCTCTAGCGAGTTGTGGTCAAACTCGTTCGATTCCACGTCTAAACTATCCTTCGAAACTTCATCTGGTAGTAGAATTTGCGAAGATACAAGATCCATAAAAAGAAATTTATCCGAAAAATCTGGGTCTGCAACTTTTATCAGTTTCTGCTTCTGTGTACGTATGCTTTCACAAGTTACTTCAGTCGTAGGATTATTTTATTCCTTAGCATTAGTATACGTAGGCGGTTCATGTGAATTATCCTCAGTGGAAGTGTCGTGCTTAGAACTGTGGCTTGAAGGTACTACAACATTCGCGTTCGAGCTATGGTCTTCGACTGTCGCAGAGTGAGATGCATGCCTACTATGCTCAATATCGTGCGATCGATGTTCCTTCTTTCTTTCTCTTCTATACCTAGGCGAATGAAAAACTCGAGTTACAAACGAAATTGTGTCATCTGCATGACGAGAAAATTTTGAACTAGTATGTCGCTTATGATTGAAAGATCTTGGAGAGTGGTTTCCTATATGATGAACAGAGAGATCTGTCTTTTCGTGTAGACCAGTATCACCGTTATGCTTGGTAACCTTCGAGTGGCGAGCCAAAAAGTCCGCTCCTGAAGGCACCCCTTGATTTAGTGATCTGGGTGTGCTCGTCCCTATATTAGGCTGGTGGGCATTTGCAGATGGGAAAACCACGCGAGGTCCAAAGGAAAACGCTTTTCGCAGCTGCGCCCGTTCGTAGCAATCGTACGAGGAGCAAATCCAAAATTATTCCTAGCAGAAAAAACTGTAGACGCATTCGAAAATCTAGGCTGTTGCCTCTGAAAAGGGAAATTATACCGAAAATTTGCTAACAAAAACCTAGGTTGCTGCAAATTCAATGGCCTAAAGGCAGCATTCTGATTTTGGAAACGTGAATTTCGAAAAGTTTGACCAGAAAAAGAATTTGCCTGATGGAAATTGGCTTGATTTGGTGCCTTCGAATTTTGTTGGATTGGTCGAAGAAAAAGTGCATTCCGCATGTCGACCTGGCTACCGTCAATAGGTACCAATTTTACCCATCGTTGTTGATCTGGTATAAAAAGAACACGTTCCTCCATTTCAGATTGAAATTGCTTTGATTTTCCAGAAAAACCATTAGACGGAAAAGAAACATTGGAGGGAGGGCTTGTACGTACGTACGTATTAGAAGTTGGCGTTGAAAAACCATTAAAAGTTGGTTGAATAGAACATGCCCTGTTAGTACGTACATACGTATTCGAAGAATTCTGAGAATTTTCTAAGTTTTTTCGTCCAAACTGATGGTTAGGTGGTAACTTTGACTTAACCACGCCCGCATAAGAAGAGAAGATTGAACAAATTTGATCGGACGAAATAGTCTTCTGATTGGGATATGTTTTCATTAAACTGTCCACAACATTTTCAGGTGAAGAAAAAACCGAACAAACATCAGGATTAGAGTTCGAAACTGTATAGGAGCACATACAAAAAATGTCGAGTCTGGTCAAAAATTACTGAAAATGTGACAGAATCATGCGAAATGTCTCAACAAATCATTCCAAGATTTGTGTTACCGTCGTTCTTAGGAGAAAAGTAGGAAAATTGGAAGTTATTAGAAAAAACACACAAGGGGGGCACGTCGACGAAAAAAAGGAAAAATCTACAATTTTGACGAAAATAGGAAAAATCCAAGCAAAACCTAGCAGTTCTAGCGTAGTTACGCTCAACGTTCGTGGAATTGACCGTAAAATTGGACGAAATTGGACAAATCGTTGAAAATTGAAATTCAACTACAGTGGGGTCAAAAACCGAATTCTGAAAAGTCTCCGTTTTGGGACAAAATCACAAAAATTCTAGGAATCCTGGGAATCTGCAGTTAGGGTACGTTCTACGACCGTAGTTTTAGTGGTAGATAGGTTCAGAACCGACAAAAACACTCAAAATTGAAAAATCACTGGGGGGGGGGCACCGCGACTAAAAATGTGAAAAATCGAAAAATCGGTGCCAAAATGGAAAATTTTCCCAAATTTTGGACAAAATCTGGTATTTTTATGCTCAGAAGCGAGTGGAGCACCTACTGAAACCTATAGGGGGTCCAAATACCAAATTCCAATAATTAACGCAAAAAATGGCTATGTTTGAATCTCAAAAAAAATTTTGACAGGGGGGGTTTTTAGAAAATTGGTCATTTTCCGGAAATTCTTCGAATTATAGGTCTGGCGTGATGGCGTTGATGTTATGCAATCGTTATTAGCCCTTGAAATTAGAAAAATCGGCCAAAAATTAAATTTTTCGTCGATTTTTGGGTCAAAATTGACGATTTTGGGTCAAAATTGATTTTTACCTTTTTTGAACCGAAATCGAAATTTTGATGGGGGGCACGTTTATCACAGCTTGTTTACCACCTAATAGTGCTAAAATGACCAAAAATCAGATTCCAGAAAGCTTTTACAGAAAAATCGAAGCCTACGAAAATTGGATTTTTATATACGTAATCGACAGTTCAAAATCAAAATGGGGGTCCTAGAAAAAATCCTGTCGATTAAAAATTTGAAAATTCCTACTGGGGGGTACAGAAAAACACGGGGAATTCATTTCTGAACAGTATGGAAAATTTCAGAGGGGGGGTCCAAAAATTTCTAAGTTTTTGGACTCAAAAAATATTTTGAAAATGGGGTCCTTAGGGGTGGACCAAAAATATCCCTAAACTAAAAATATTACCCTAGCGCGTTAATACGACGTGGGGGGACCTATTTAGAAACAAAAAAACTAAAAATTTAAAAAATTTGAAGAGGGGGGGAACCTAATTCACAACTTATAAATTTAAATTTATAATTAAATTATGGCTTTTATAGCAGCCCTGGGAGTCAACCAGGTAGGCGTTGCTGCTTGAATTATAATTAATTTAAATTATAAATTTACCTACCCTAAATTTTGGGTGGTGTCGTGTTCACCAAAAAGTGAACCCTTCACCTCTCAGCTCAAATCTCCCCCAAATCCTGATGTGAAATCCGGAGCCCAAGGGGGGTGGGGGGATGGCTAACATTTCCCCAAAAACGGCTTAAAAAATTCGTGAAGTGTCCCCAAAGCCTCCCCAATATATTTCCGGAGGGGGGGAAGTCCGTCCCCAAAATTTTCTGGGGGGGGGTCACTCAGTAGTGAAGTCGGGGAGTTCCCCCGACCACAGTTTCCAAGGTAGAATCAGGGTAGCTATGAACTAGCTTAATCATCTCAATAATTTGAAAAATTCAAAGAATAGAATAAACTCAATAAAAACTAAGGAAAACTACTCAAAACTAATTATCTCAATTACAAATAAACAAGAAAAATTAAAAATATCAAAATCGTAAGAAATTTCGAAATTTTGAAAATTCAAAATTTTCTTCGAAAAGTGATGGTCAACCAGACAGAGTCAAACTGTGCACGGTCGCCATATGTTAATTCTAAGCTAACTGTCTGGAACTTAACTCAGAATTAAAGGGCGGATCGACTGCAGGTAATCTGACCGGGCCTAACTCAGTGAATCTATTCTAAATCCTACCTACCTAACTGGAATCTACAAAGTTACCAATCCAAATGAATCCATCCGTGAAGGCGCATCTAATCAACTAAGAGGTGGGTGGCGTAACAATAGATTTAATGGTCCAACACAATACCCGACCAGACGATGACAAATCCAACCATCAACTAATTAGACAATTTGCTAATTAATGGCATTAGCTACGGAGACTGACAATCTTACACAACAGTGAGAAAGAAATAAGTTTTAGATTAAGTGTTATTTTTAGAGTTTAAGTTGCAACACTTTAATTTAGTTGATTCTCAACAACACTGTTTTGACAGTTTCTATCTCAGAAATAAACGCAGACGCTGTGTAAACGCAAAGTACATGATCAACAAAAGCTCATGCTTAATGTTGAAAACTGGCGAGTAACCCATATTAACTTGCGGTTCGTCGGGCACACAAGCAGTTCTGGTATAATTTTAGCTGTTTCTTCACAATACGTTTAGCTTGCTTTAATTCATTAGCTATATAGGCTGCAAATTTCGTCAACTTTTCGATGGAATCTAAGTAGAATCCGAATGACGGAGACAGTTGCCTATGTAAGATCAGTGCTTCGATGATGCTTCTATCCATGCCACTCACAGACCGTTATCCAGTAAGAGATGCATCTTTCATGGAACAGCCGCTACTGCAATTGATGTTCAGTCTTAATCCAGCCAAGGAAAAAGACTATAGGTCACTAACAACTAAATAAGTTTTCGTGATAGTAGCAGTCTTCTTGAATGTTCGGCTAAGGCATAGTTTGCATGAAGTGATACCGATACCACCAAAGCACTTTAACTACAGAAAGTAGTTCTTACTACATATTGTGGAAAATTGCTCTAAACTGGTTCCATTTCTGTCTGAACTGAAGGAAAATTCTAAACGAACACTGTATGTAAATAAGATGTAGCTACTGGCTAGCTTCACACTATGACTGACAATTAGAGAAGAAAAACTATTCAGTTTTAGCTGTCTTCGGGCAAAAGTTGGTCGTGTATTGAGGATTTTCCGTTGTTGGTTCAAGCCAGCTGAAACAATATTTCTTTGTGCATTTTAGCGTTATTTGCGGTAATTCTTTTTGAAATGTACAAATCTTGTTATCTAGTGATATGGCTTTATATCTAATGATATATCCCTTTATAAGTTCGGCACGAAAGGAGGAATTAGGCATACACTACCGAATCAGTGAATCTGCACAAGTCACATGTCGTTTATTTTACAGCTGCAACATAGGTCTTCCTTTATTTTTACAATATATACATGAAAGTGCCATTTAACGTCTCCAGAACATAAGTACAGTAATAAAAAATTCTTCAAAACTCAGAACTACAACTGGTATATTTTACAAATTTCTTGTTTGTAAAAAAACGTTAATCTTCAAATAGCTCCGGTTTTATTGTAATAGTGGTCAATTATAGTTATAGTCGAGAATGGGTTTAAAAAACCTCTTAAAATCATAATATTTCTAAAATACTGAAAGCAGTTTTTTGTTTCTGCTACATTATGTGCTTGGGAGGTTTGGGTACTTTTTACTCCTACCCCACCTGAGCTCAACCCCGAGAGGGACTGCTCGTCCCCAGAATCCGGAGTTTCCGGTTTCTTGGGCAAAACTGAAAAACTCTGCTTTTTTCGACGGCCGTGGGTTGAAGCGGAACACTGCCCGCCCCAAAATTCCGCCTTTTGCACAAGTCTGTTCTGCTATCTTATAAAACAAAAATAAAAATACAACAAATACAAATCTCGAAATAACCTAGTGTAGAGAGAAGACTAGTTCTCTCGAAATAAATTAAAGATTGCAAATTCTAAAGTGTATGCACGTCCAAAATAATCCGTGCGAATACCTTGACCAACTACAAGAAAAATGGGCGAAAACCAAATAGTGACGAGTTTATTCTCTGAAAAAATGAACAAAGTTCGGAACAAATTTCAGTACAAAACACATCAAAATCAAACGAAACCGGACAGGCACCAAATAATTTCAAGAAGATAGAAAAGAAAACAAAATGACATAAACCAACCTTACAACGAATAAAAGGGTTCTACCCTCGGCGCCATAAGCAGAAGGGCGGGCGTAAAGTAGCACACAAAACGAAAATGCCCTATGAAAGTCCCCACTCAACACTGTCCGAACTGAATTTTTTGAATGCGTGCCTTTTATAGTGAGCAATTAGCTAGCAAGCCAGTGACTTTACACAAAAGCATGCATTTAGTGGTTGCATAGAATTTTTCTAATTTGAATAGAAATTGACTAAATAGTAGAAATATCTTCGCACTAGTTAACTAGTAATGATTCCTGTAATAATGACAAGGATGACAAGTAGAAATAAAATAAGTTTCAAATTTTGTTGACTGATTATGCAACACACAAGTGAAAGTTCGAAAACAGCCTGACAAATAGATTAAATTGGCTTACGAAAGTATGAAGTAGCTGAGGAAAGAAAAATTAAGTTGAAAACTGAACAAAACATAGTCAACTTGGTGTTTTGTCTGAACAAGTTCGGTAATATGACAGTAACATTTGGTCGGGATAAAGTCTTCTTTAGGGTTGGCTCGGCTCGGCTCAGGTGAAATTTTGGCGAGGGCCGAACCGAGCCGAGCCGCGAGCCAAAATCCTCATCTGTAGCGGGCGCGGATGCTGCCGATATTCCAATTTAGAGAAACCGGATTAAAATCTGTTCTCAAACATCCTGTAACAAGCTAAACGTTCACTATTTGAACTGTGATTCTAACATATTAATCGAATACATCGATTATTATAATGTTATCGAGAACACCGGATCATATTACTTTTAATCTTAAAATATGATTTCAGTTGATAAAATTGGATGAGATGTATACATGCTTCGTTTGTCAGCTTACGTATAACATGACATAAAAGTTATTTTACTATTGCCACTTTATTTATGGAACAAGTGTGCGGGTTAGGAGAACATACAAAGAAATATGAATACGGTTGCTACAACATTTATGCAATTATCACTAAACGTTTGAGAATAATTTCTAGTGCCAGTAATACGGTGAAATGGCCATATGCTAAGAATAAATACTTGAAAACTCCCGTAAAAACATTCAGTCCCAGTGGAAACAGTAGCGGTTTCTCAGTGATAATTGATTCTTTGTCTTTATGAACTCTTTTAACAATATCAATAGTATTCTGCTCAGCAAGAAACGCAGATGCCGCTTCAAAGTACCTGATCAAACGTTTATGCTTAATGTTGAAAACTGGCGAGTAACCCAAATTAACTTGCGGTTCTCCAGGCACACAAAGAAGTTCTGGCTTGATTTTAACTATTTCCTCACAATAGGGTTGGCTAACGTAAAAGACTTGCTTTGATTCATTAGCTATATAGGCTGCAAATTTCGTCAGCTTTTCGATGGAATCCAAGTAAAATTCTGGCGATGGAAATAGTTGATTATGCAAGATCAGTGTTTCGATGATGCTTCTATCCATGCCACTCACAGACTTTATAAAGACAGTTTTCCAGTAAGAGATGCATCTTTCATTGGAGCAGCCGCTGCAGCACTTGATGTTCAATCCTAATCCAGCCTAGCAAAAAGACTATAGGTCACTATAGGTAACACAAAGATTATAGGTCAGCACCAGTACCCACTAATCACCCCATTAATTGTAAATTTACTTATCAGAGTTTTTCGAGGAGTTGGCTGCTCAATTGGTGAAACTCCTTTGACTGTAGCTTAGAGTTGGCTGCGAGTCCGAATTTTCGGACCCGACCCGTACCCGGAATCTTGTCAGACCCAGCCAGAGCCGAAACTTGATTAATGGTCATCATACAAACATATCGATGCTACAATAATCAACGTGGCTGAATCCGTACTCTGATTTTTGACTCAATAATGTCAGTTTTAAGACATTTGTTTGTTTCAATTTGAAACATTGTGGACCCAGATTCTAGTGATATTTAGACCCGGACCTGCCCGTATGAATTCAGGTACTCACGGGTACCCTGACTAGGTTGCTAGCGGATGCCAAGATGGGGGTGAAAGCCCGGCAGTAGCTGCCTATGCCTCAAGCAGTTGAGAGATACAATTATTCACCGCCAGACAGTCTGGCTGTACCCGTCATCGCTAAAGCAGCTGGGTGTGGTGCTATTTAGAAAATGCATTTAGGAATTAGCATAGAACAGCAGTCTGTCTATATATGTGCTGTTGAGCAAGCTGTTACCGAATTTGAGCACAAACTCTATTTGTTACCAAAACAACACTTTCTCTACGCATGCTTACCGATAGACTATACGAAAGGATATCCTTTAGAGAAAAGATCAAATCTTTGTCGACTGAAGCATATATGTGTCCTAATACTACCGCACAATAAATTTTGATGGCAAAGGCAGATGCAATGTCAGTACCGGTATCAATGTATTGTTGCATCTTGACAAGAGTTTTAGCCCAAGGAAATCCACATCTCCGCCTCTGCAAAAATCCAAGAATAAGCTGTAATCGAAGAACTCATACTCTGAATCAAAGCTGGGTACCTGCACTAAGCTGAATCAAAGCTGAGTACCTGCACTAAGCTATGTTTACTTCACCAAGTATTTGTATACAAAGCAAGCAAGCCAAAATATTGATTGATTATTGATACTGATTTTTATATTGATTCTACGAAGTTTCCTGTTTGGCGAATTCGGGTTTTGTTTTGGTTCTAGTCTCATTCACCTGCAGACGAATTGCTGCATTTCCAACAAGGCCTCTCAGCGTGAGAAGAAATAACCAAATAACCCATAACGACGATGGCAGGACTTTTAAGAACCACATATTTACACCCAAAAAGTTTGGCCACTGCAAAATGAAGCACTTCGAGTGAAAATGCTTTGGTTCAGAAAACGTAAACGGATTTACTCCCTTCGCTGCTTCTTCGCGTAGGAAGTTTATGGGATATTGGTTGAGAGTAAAATCTGCAGAACCTAAACAGACACAATAGAAATTGCAATCAAAATATAATTTCCTGAACAGTTGCCAGAAACAAATAATTCAACCATTAATAAGTAGGGAAAGATTGGTCTATGATTCAGCCCTTTAATACAATTCTGGCTCAAGCGAGCGCAAATAACATAGCAATTTCATTAAGTACAAGAATCATGCCACTTTCTTACCGTTCATTACTGCAACAGGACCAGCAACGGCTCTGATAGTGTAAGAGTCGCTTACGTTCGAAATATAATAAGGAACCTTGACCACAGTATAACTGAATTCAAGAATTTTGCTGACAGCGTGTAGCCAGACAAAGTTATCCCCAGGATAACTGGAAAAGGTTCCATTATTCACAAATGCTATTTCGTTGACATATGGTATTAAAACATTACCAACTATAACAAAGTGTTTTCCACGCAAAGCGCCTTCAAGTTTCATTTTGTTGTTTTCCAGATCGAGCTATGCTATTAATACAGTAAATGCAAATGTATGAAGTAAGCAAAAGTAAATGAGCTCACGGTACGCTAGTATGGCGAACCATATTGCTTCAATTGATAAGTGGTAACGTGAATGAACTAAGGCATATTCTAAACACGGAGTGAGAAAAACCATTAATTTCAGTGTACATTCAAAACCTCTCCCACACTCATGTATCTATCATATGTTCAACACAAAGCACAATCTACAACAAGTAGAAACTTTAGAAGATATGGTTCACTTCACGTCAGTGCTAGGCGGCAGGCGTAGTAGACTAAATCTTGTCTCTACTGTACTGGTATTTAGCGTGGACAGTTTTGTCCAAAGTGAGTATTCCGAAGCTTCGCTTGTGCTTGAATTGCCGGGATTTATTTTCAAAATACCTTCGGAATGATGGATTAAAGAAATGTTTGGTTCCTTCTGAACTTTAACCTAGTATCTAACCAATAAAAACCAACCGTTAGGCGTGTGAAGATTTCGTTGAGACATCAAATTAAAGTGTGGTGTTAAATTCACGAACAGTCAACATATTTATTACTCCTGTGTAGGAACGTTGGTTCCGTTGCTATGAGTGCAGTTGGTTCAATCACTCGTATAGTAAAGTGGGCAACGTCAGAGGGGGTCAATAATATATATGTTGTGTTGTATTAATTTTAATTAATGATTTGTCATTCCAGTTTATATTTCAGAGGATAAATTGTATTTATTTTTACCTTTTTAGAAATATGCGTTGTTTTATTTTGAGTATACAGTTATTAATCAAATCATATCAAAAACTTTCGAGCATGTTTGTCTTATTAACATCTGGCTTTAGAACCGGACTGAATAGTTTCGAAATCAGCCAGCTACTTTCTTGGCAATAAATTCTGCCAACGATTGCTTAGCAAGATTACGGCTGAGTCAGCTCTTTTCAAGGGAAATTTTTTCTTAATCCTGCTGCGTTGCTGTCTCGCTATGACGGTTTCTCAAAATGCTTTAGTAGGCACAATATATTGACTGAAAATAAGTAATTTTCCGATTCATCTAGTATCAGTTGGTTAGAGTAATCTGTAGGACTTTCGCGCTCAGCCATACACTTCCATTCCCATGTCAAATCTATAAAACAGGTTCAACAACGGAATAGACACAAAGAACCAGAGACATGCTGACACAGCATTGCAAATTGTAACTAGAAATGGTAACCTACAGAATATTTCCTAAAGGATAAGTGTATTGATCTGTGAAAGGTTGAAATCAGGATCTGAAAGATATGAAGAAAAGTGTCCAGGGCGGGGATCGAACCACCGAGCTTTGGATCTGCAGTCGAGAACTCTACCACTGAGCCACACCCCCGGACAAGGAGACTAGATTATTACACTGATTTCAACCTTTCTGGGTTGCTGATATTTAACATACTCCCCTTGCTAATTGAAATTCGGCCTCGAATTTCCAGGAATTGCAGGTCGGTCCTCAAATCCAAGTACCATGTGGTCTAAGGGCGGCTCCCAGGCTGCCTCCTAACCCGAGGCCATATCATACTTCATTCTTCTTCAAAGCCGGGAGCCTTTACAAATCAAAGAACCATACAACCATATACAATAACCCTTAGCACCACGAGGACCACAATATACCAAACCATCTATCTTGACCTGCAATTCCACCATTCCCAGGCATCACAAACGACTTCATCTCCTCAGATCGGTAAGGACACGGCACGGTCGCCAAATGTGAAAGGTTGAAATCAGGATCTGAAAGATATGAAGAAAAGTGTCCAGGGCGGGGATCGAACCACCGAGCTTTGGATCTGCAGTCGAGAACTCTACCACTGAGCCACACCCCCGGACAAGGAGACTAGATTATTACACTGATTTCAACCTTTCTGGGTTGCTGATATTTAACAGATCTATAAGTTTTAATAACTCTAATGCTCAGTTTATTGCCAGAGAAACTTAAGCTGTTAAGTGCAAATAAATATCTGCTGGCATTTCCTTTGTAAGTTTTAATATGACGTCTATTATGGAGTAGTGTAAGAACTGTAAACAGTTTGGCGGGAAATTGTTTCAGTGTGTACGAATAAACAAATCAATTTCAGAAATGGGACGCTTGTTTGTTTTAAATTTCAAATTGGTGCGTAGATTGTGGTCTCGCTCATGAAGTTTCTTAGATGTCTAAACCTGAGGATTCAATTTGAACTTGAAAATGACTGCTATGTCCCTTCCAAGATTATCTTTGATCTTCCCGTTGTTTCTTTTAAAGCACTGGTCATGGGCATCATCATAGATACGTACTCCATCAAGAGGCAAAACTTTCAGCACTAACTGTGCTTTTTGAAACACATTCTGTCTAATATGAGTAGCTTCCGAATCAGTTGATGTGACCAACACCGTCCCCACATCTCACCATTACTTTGCCAGAATGGCGTCTTCATTCTGAAACAGACCAAAACTGAGATTTTTGCAGGGTTCTGGTTTCGCAGGACTATGTGCACGACGGTATTCGAAACTCCTTCAGACGCTTTTGAAGCATTTTTAAGATTCTCAAACATTTCGAATTTGGAAAATACGACACGCTTAAATTCATATAATTACAGATAACACAACAACACAACTCATCAGCAAAGGACAACCCATGTATAATTCAACGGAACGCAAAAATGGATTTCTTGCATTGAATTAAAAGACTGCTGATGCATGTCCTGAGAAAAGGTTAAGCAAGTGATTAGCAGATACGGCAGTCCTTGTAATCACATGATAATGGCATAGAACTGCCATAGCTGATTGGTCCATAATCCAAAAATTTTCATTGGTCAATTTTTAGTATGATAACCATTTGCTAAGCAACTGCTAAACTGATGATCTGTTAATTAGCACTTGTTGAGCTGATCGTTTGGTCTTCGGTTAGCAAGTGCTTAGCAAATTGTTAACCACATGTGGTGCAAACGGTCGTAAATTGTATTTTTACCCTGACCTGACCTGCCATCGCACGGATTAGAGACCCAATTTTGTGTAGTCAAAACAATATACATATGGGCGACTTAGTTCTGTTGCATCTGGTCCCCGATGAAGAATAACACTAGGTTGTCATCCTATTCTGTATTCTCCAAAATAATTATCTATGCGTAATATTAGTTCACCTGTGTTGGAGTCTTCCTTTGAACGCTATTTCTTAAGATTATTTGGTTAACAAACACTGGTTTATGAATACAGAAAAGGGGGATTTGTGAATAATTTAATTTCAACTAAGAAACGAAAATAAAAATGTTTATAGATTAAGGCTTTAAAGTTGCTAACTAAGTTTTACATCTAATGCTTCCCAGTTTGCGGAGCTGAAGCCTCTTACATTTTTAATAACATGAGAAAACATGTGCTGCAGTAGACAACACCATATACTTGTTTTTGTTGCACAATTCTCCAGATGAATACTGAATCCTGCCCTTTTTGAGATAAGAAAAACAGAATAAAAATTAATTGTCTCGTTTATGGTCTATGCTCACTACAACACAGAATCTATTGCGGATGAGACTTCTAAGCCTTCGCCTGTTCTTTATCTTGAGTGGTGAGCAAATACGTTCAAATTCAGCTTTTCGTTAGCTCAGTACAATCTACAGTTTTGTAAGCTTAAGAATAATTTCAACTGCCAGTACAATGGCGAAAATGCCATATGCTAAGTATAAATACTTGAAAACAAAATCAAAAACGTCCAATCCCAGCGAAAGCAGTAACGGTTTTGATTCAAAATTGCACCCCTGTTTCTATAAATACCGTTTACAATATCTGTAGTATTTTGCTCAGCTATAAATGCGGTCGCAGCCTCAAAGTACTTCATCAAATGTTTATGTTTAATGTTAAAAACTGGCGAATATCCCAGATTAACTTGAGGGTCACCAGACACATAAAGCAGGTCCGGCCTGATCCTAGCCATTTCATCGCAGTACGGCTGGTTAGCGTAAAACATTTGTTTTAATTCGTTCGCTATGTAGTCTGTAAATTTCGCCAAGTTTATGACGGAGTCCAAGTGAAAAGTGAGGGATGGATCTATTCGATCGTTCAAACTCATTGCTTCGATGATGCTCCTATCTATGCCAGTGGTAGACAATCCAATGTGCGCTTTCCAGTCCGAAACACATTTTTCATTGGAACAACTTCTGCAGCATCTGACGCTCAATCTTAATCCGGCCTAATAAAATAAATAAGTGAGCATCGAATGAGGAGTCATTTAAGGTGGTGGTATTCATTCCTGTATTTGGGATGATAACTTTCGCGAAAGTAATCCAAAATGTCTGAAACTTTCAGAACACACTACTTAATAGGTGGTCCTGCACGCATTAGAAAAATTGCGGTATATGAAAAAATTTGAAATTTTTTTATTTGTTTGGCGATTAAGTTCCATGGAGTTGCTTGAAATTAGCCAAAACCATATTCAGTGGAAAGAGCTCGTTAAACTGCGGTGCTCTTGGACCAATCTTCAACATTCCAAGAGATAAAGAGAATACATATTTTTGAGTAGAAAGTCAACTGATTTGCAAATTTCCAGATTCAAATGAGCTTGATTACTTGAGTTTAGCTTCGTTTTGGGAGATTTTTCATGGAATATCCTTCCTTTTTGGATGAAACTTGAAATTCATACATTCCCTTTAAAAATCTTCTGTAGAAATTACACGAATTCTTCTATCAGTTTTCTAGAAAAGTGTTCCTCTGCGGTCAGCTACTAGCACAGCACAATTTTGTATTTTGTATCAGCCTCTCGAATAGTAAATATTACAAATGTTTCCTGTATTGCTGAATCCAGTGCCCTTCCTTCAGGCGTACTTACCGATATACTATAATATTGCATTGCTTTTGGCGAATAAACAGCATTTCTTTTTACTGAAGTATATATGTATCTTAATACAGTTGCACTATAAATTTGGAAAGCAAATGCAGATGCAATATCCTATCCAATATCAATGCATTTTTGTATCTTGACCATGACCTTGAGCCACTGATTTCCACATTTCTGCCTCTGCAAATGAAAACGAATAATAGTATCCAAGCCCTTTAAGCTAGCGACGTATCCTATGCTTAATTTACCAAATGTTTGTGAGCTAAAACAGCAAACCAATTATGCAAAGCTCTTAGAATGCAGTTATAGTTTTAGCTTTAACTTAGTTTACTTGTAAACTGTCCACTGTATTTGCAACCACCTGGAGTACCATAAGGAATAAGAGCCCAACAACCCACGGTGACATTGGCAAGACATTTAAAAACCACATATTGTTTGCAGCCAAAATATTTGGTCGATGCATAGCGAAGCATTTTGAGTGAAATTGTCTTGCTTCGGGAAATATGAATTCCTGCCCTGCCTTCGCTGCTTCTTCACGAAGAAAGTTCACGTGATAGTGATTGAGAGTAAAATCAGCAAACCCTAAAAAGGAAATAAAAATTTACTGATCAAGTGACAGAAGATGTTGGGCTTCGTTAAATCTCATCCATTCGGTCTTCTGGCTAAATTTATTAATATCAATACTAATATCGTGTACCCACTGAATAGTCAATTAAAATAATAATAGATAAACGACATATTCGAGGAACGGCAGAAGAGTTTTTGAAGCTAATAGTTCAAATTGTAGAACCACGTCAGATAAAACTTCAGTGTCCAGTTTTTAACTTCTCAAGAGGAGGTCCACATGCAATAAAATATTCAACTGTGGGTAAACTTGTTGTCAATCTAACGAATTTTACTCAATTAAGCAATGGCTTCAACGGTCAGGGTTGTCTTGCTAACAATCCGGGATCAAGACTAATTTCTCAATGAAAACTGCTTCATATCTGTGTTGCTGGCAGCCGCTCTCAGTTTTTATGAGTTAATTTTGCCGCAACATTGCACTTTGACTTCAATTATAGCATAGCCCATTTTGCGACAGTTGGGGTTAAACTAGCAAAATCCACTACAACACTTGTAACTTCAGTAGCACCCAATCTAGCCATGAATACACAATAACTATGAGTGTTATAAGCGTAACACTCATAGTTATCATAGCTTCTAATAAAAGCTGACCATGATCTCCCCCCACAATTGAGTTCCTAGTAAACAAAGCATTTTGACAAGTTATACTTGCGTGTTGAAGCTCCAAGACGACACAATTTACACTGCCACAGCCGTTGTGTTTCGAGCTTCAACACGTCAGCGTAGAGCAATGTGAGGGTTACAATTGTGAACTGGGTACTTAGTTGTGGGGGTCCGCAGTTATTGTGTAGATGATGTATGCAGTCCGATAACTAGGAGAGTTTACACAGTTTACACTCTCAGTTATTATGTACTCTTTACCTAGCTAACAAAAATAAAGAATTCTATTAAGGCAGTTGTTAGAAATTATACAAGAAAAATTAAGCAAACCAAAAATACAGTTGCAAGACAGAGGTATGAAAATTTTGCATAATACGAATATTTGCGAATATCAGACTAGGCCAATATTATTTGTCAAGAGCAGGCGATTATTAATCAAGATTAGCCAGTCAACCAAAAATAGGACGACGGTTTAAAGCCTTGTTCCAAATTATATTTCAAGAAATAACAAAGAAGAGTCATGGCTCAATGGTGCGAGACTATAGAGAACACAAAAAATCAAAGCAAAAGCTTATGTTATATGACCTCAGAAGCAAGCAAAAACTCATCTTATGCATCACATAAAGAATATTATAGATTTCGACGTGAAACCATACTTTTACAAAAGCAGGCAAATGGATGTTCAAAAATATCCCTATATTCCCAGGTTACAATTCAGCTTCTTACCGTTCATTACGTCAAGAGGACCAACGAAATCACTAAGAGTGTGAGAGTTGTTTACAGCGTTTACAGCTTCGATCAGCGTATAATTAAAACCAAGAATCTTGCTTACGGCTTGTAGCCAAACAAGGTCATCCCCTGGATAAGTGGAAAAGGTTCCACCGTTTGCAAATGCAATTTTGTTGACATATGGTATAATAGCATTGCCAACGACAATAAAGCTATTTCCACGCAAAACACCTTCAAGCTTCATCTTATAATCATGATGAACAATTCATGTAGTACCTGAAACCCAAATACCAATTTGTCTGAAATGGTTTACACTGTTAAAACTTTATGAACCCTTAAGATTACGTTGATCTGTAGTGCTTCTGTCAAAAGACATTTGTACAAATACTAAGCTAAGAATCACGGTTTCTGCACTTACTGACAGGTGCTTTCACCCGAAACCCAAAAGTAGTGAGAACTGTTGGGGCGCTTTTGCAGTTTCCCTGGAAACGAAAACAGCCCAAGATCAATGAGGTAGACTCGCAGTTTCCGTTTCAGTTTCAGTTTCTACAAAAGTGGCGAAAACGACTACGGCTGATTACGATGAGCAGCTGCACTTTTCACGAAAACTCTTTGAATCAGCAATCTTTAATTCCAAGAAAAGAAAAACAAGAAGAAGTTCGCCGGAAATATCCTAACGAAACCTCGATTTTCAGCGAATATGCAAAATGTTTACGGTTTCGCAGGAAACTGAAATCGACCCAAAATTAATTTGAAATATTCAATGCATATTGATGCTTCTAGGAGTCTCAGATTCCTTTGAGTCAGAACGGCCATTTTTGTACTACTTATGAAAGACATTTGGGTTCGATAACCGTTCGTTCCACGTTTCAATTTTACTGCAATAAAACAGAATGAAAAACTCAAACAACTGGAAGCAAACAGTCCCATGATCATGATGTGGATATAATTGGTAACAGCAAACAAAGATTTGCAAAGGGATAATGTATGTAATGTAATTTCCAAGATTCAATAATCTTAATGCTCACAATTTGATGTGATGTCAGGATGAAACTGGAGTTGTCTGGGTATAACTTTCCTTGAAACGATTAATCTTTTGGGACTTCAACTGGACTAGTTTCAGTTGACATGCACAAACCAACTTGGCAGTAAACAATTGATTAATTCTGGTAATGTGAATAGATAGAAAAATAGAAAAAGCGGAATGTTCGACTGCTATTAAGGCAAGACGTTTGACGCACTGACTACGGGCTTTGTTGTGTTAGCTTAGAATGCGATTCAGCGCAGTTTGCTCAATAAAGATGCTGCTGAGGAGTACTGGCTGAGGACACAAATACCTGGTCTGTGGTTTAAGCTAAACCTAGCATCATCTTTATTTAGTTTTTATCAAATACGTTTTTTACTAGCCTCACTCCAGTGTGGTCGACGCCAGTTAGGAGTTGTGCTAACTTTTTTATACCTTTGGTACGAACAGATAAGGTAAGGTAATTTTTTTAGGCTACAGTGTCCTGAGTGCCACAAGCTATACAAACATCAAAAATGGTTCAATAAACACATTGAGAAAAAGCAGTACAGAAGCTACGCTTGTGACTGATTGCCATCAAAATTTTGGCACAAAATGTGATATAGTTAGGCATGCTAAGTTCGCACACGTCAATGACAAAAGAAAACCGATCCAACCGTAGACATACCAAAGGCTCGTTCCAATATTGCCTGTCAAATGCATGTTATGCATGTTTGTTTGTTTGTCTGCATGTTTCTCAAATGTGTTAAAAGCATTATGCACAAAAGAGTCACTTAACAAGGCACATCAAAGGTGTGCATGAAGCCGAACACCGCTGTGAACAGTGCGACAGAAGCTTCAGACAATACAGGGCTATCAAGGACATCTTAGACACCTTTGCATAGCAGGCATTTATAAAACTTTTGTCAGAAAATTGACACTGAATTCGGCAATAGAGTGCTCAAATGTGTCGTAAATGTAATCAAAGAAAATCAAAAAGTCAAACAGAGTCTGCAAGGCGTTCGAGGGTTTATTCAGGGCAAATTGCAGCCATTGCGGTCACAAAATTAGCCAGGAGTACTCAGCCGTGCTTTCAGGTATCTCTGGTTAGCAACCACACCCAGACTCTGATCTGCTTTAGAATGTACTGCATACACTAAGAACAGCAACAGCAGCAGCAACGAAATAGAGAAATCCCACAATTTCCCCTGCTAATTTTATTTGTGCATTATCGCAGAAAGATGTGAAGCCTTAACTTCTGTGCTCAGTCTTATCTTGTTACGGCATTAGCACAGCACCAGTGATCCCTACAAAATGTCTGTCCAAGCATTGTCAACAATCGGTAGATTCTATTTCTACAACAAATATCTGAATGCCCGATTGCCAGTGATGCCAACGCAGAGTTGGAAGCGGGTCAAAATATTGACCCGTGTACCTTTGACCAGCATCCACTTGACCCGCACCCTCAGCCTCAACCCGCTTTCGTCATTGGAAGACCCACTTGACCCGCCATAAACTGGACAAAGTTGTTATAAAATAGTCAAAAATCGGCTTTGATTTAGATTTTGTCAAAAATTTAAGCCAAGATCAGTGTTACCATTAGTAATTGACCAAATTAGGTAAACGTTATTCAGTTTTAAATCATCTGTTCACATGTTCCCAGAAATTGATATTTCTTGTTCCAAATTTGAAGATAAGCCTGAAAGTTGGCCTATAAATACCAATTTTCAGGTAAAATTCCAACTTTAATCCGCGTGTCGAGCGGGTCGAAAGTTTCGGCCCGTACCGGACCCGATCCGACATCCGCGGGTACCCAGCGCCAACTACTTTCACAAAACGATGCTAAATTAAGTCTTGTTGTGATTATTTTGCTCAGTAGTTTTTAATGTTAACGTCTGCTAACGCTTTAAACCGATTGCTGCCCTTGTGGTCGGTCATTAATCTTGACTAAGCTGATAGCTCACACTTCTCAAATTCAAGAGCGCAATCAGCTCACTGAGGAGGGAATGTTTCGGGATAGTCGGGTAATATGATGCTAGTCAAGAAGGCATTAAAATGGCTAAACACTTTGCTGTTAAGTGACTTGCAAAAACATCAACGCGATGTCCTTTACAAAATGCTTGTAGGGAATATTACAGTTTGCAGTGGAAATAAGATAACTTAATAATAATAATAATAATAATAATAAGAACTAACCAAAAAAGTTAGTTTTCAGAACTAATTGAAAATGCAGCTGAAAGTGTGAAGTTTCAAATAGTATTCTTTAATTGGAGCTTCAAACCACCATTATTATGGTTACAAATACATAACCGGGTCCGGTAACGATTTCGCTTTCAGCTCTAAAGCTTCTCTCGCTTCGGATTCGGGTTCCGATTTGGGTTACCTGCTAAGTTTTCGCTGACCTAGAATTATTCTTATCATCTAAACATTTGCAGTTGCGACTGCATTCCACATTTAAAGTCTCTGAAAACCATGAAATGATCATTACTTGTTCCTTTATACGACACAGGGCTCAGCTACATTACAGAGTAAACTGTTACAAATTAGTACCATACAGTTCTGGCTGGACTAAGATTCTTCAGAATTTTTTCAAAGCCTTGCTATGCGAAAGTTCGAATCTCGCTCTACAAGCTTTTATTTTATTGCAATAAAGTCCAAATGAAAAGGCACACACTACTAGAAGCAACCGAAGAGGATGCCTCTTTTAGCAGTAAACAATATTCTCTGAAGGACAGCGTTGCTTTAGCAACAATATTCTCTGAAGAACAGCATTTTCATGTCCAAGTTTCAACAACTCTAATGAAAACAGTTTGTCGCCAGTGAAATGTGAGTTATAGTCGGCCACGACTGAATGTGAAACTGATACCACTTATAAATGTGAAGAATGGATATGATTCGACAGTTCTATGCAAAAATACCTGAGACTATGAAACTAAATTCGAACACTCGATATAAAAGGTAGCGACAGTCCACAATCCACAAAAATATGTTTTACCGATGCATTACTGAATACTAACTTTCATGGATGAGTGGCTTTGGGTTTTAGGATATACACCATTTTAAATACTGTAATTGAGAAACATGAATTCATGACCACCAATATTTATACCAGAAATCGTAATGAACGCTTTAGCATAATTTCTAGCGCCAGGAATACGATGAGGAGACCATATGCTAAGAATAGATATTTGAAAACATCAGCAAAAATATCCAATCCCAGAGAAAACAGTAACGGCTTTGGCAATGTAATTGGAGTCTTGTTTTGATACATACTTTTCACAGTCATTGTTGTATTCTGCTCAAAAACAAAGGCAGACGCAGCTTCAAAGTAGTTTATCAGTTTCTTATGCTTAATGTTGAAAACAGGTGAGTAGCCTAAATTAATTTGCGGATCGCCAGATACATAAAGCAGGTCTGGCTTCATTTTAGCCATTTCGTCGCAAAAGGGCTGGCTGGCGTAAAAGATTTGCTTTGATTCATTAGCCATGTAGTTTGTAAGTTTCAGCATGTCTTCAACAGAATCCAAGTAAAATTCAGGCGACGGAAATACTAAATTATGCAAGATCATTGTTTCCATGATTTCTCTATCTATGCCATTGGTAGACTTCGCAACAGTGGTTTTCCAGTCAGAGATGCATCTTTCATCAGAACATCCGCTGCAACACTTGATGTTCAGTCTCAAACCAGCCTAGTAAAAAGTTATAATGTTATAAATAAGAAGTTAATTACGTTTTTAGATCACCGCATTGCCAAGTATATAAAATCTAGATGCTACTATGCAACTGCTATAATTACTGGTCATAATACAAAATTTTGCTACTACCCATAGCCCAATTCTAGCGAATTAAAAGGGGGGGCATCGCCGGGTACCAAATTTTCTAGTGACCGATTTCGCTCATTTTCGGGCATAATATACCCCCATATGTGTCCAAAAACAAGCCAGATTTTTAGAATCCAGAGTCAATCCAGTTAACAGATATTGCAGTTCGAATCCCTACAATTTAGTATTTACGTCACTATACCTCTCCGAGGGGTTCGAAGTCGTGTACACATAGGGTGACAAAGAACTATGGTCTAGCCAAGACATCAAATTAAAGCACCTATCTGGGGCTATTTATTGCTGTACAAATGAAAATAATACGCCATGTAGCTAG
The DNA here is from genome assembly GCA_030248195.1 of Trissonchulus latispiculum. Taxonomy (NCBI): domain Eukaryota; kingdom Metazoa; phylum Nematoda; class Enoplea; order Enoplida; family Ironidae; genus Trissonchulus; species Trissonchulus latispiculum. Next base: position 37,242 of record JASAND010025958.1, read on the forward strand.
CAAGTAACGGCGCTTGAAATATTTGATCAGATTGATTTGACTGCTATTTACTTCAAACTTTAACTTTCTCATACTGCTTTGTAGAGACGTGGTGCAGGAAGATAAAATGTTCAGGACATAGAGAGCTTCAATTTGATATAAAATTTGGCTATATTTGAAAAATTTGAAAATTTGCCCTTTTTTGACTACAAGCCTCCTTATCGAACTGAGGCATGCATCCTCAGTTCAACACCAGCAAGTGCAATGAAACTTAGCACACATCTTCCTTTCATATGTGCAAAGGCACACCAAATTTGGTTGGAATGTCTCGGGTTTCACCCGAATTATGGACCATTATATAAAAAAATTGAGAAAATGGCGTATTTTGAGGCACAACGCCAACGCAGTGACCAAAAGTGTGATCTACTCCCAAGCAGCAGCAGCAGCAGTAATTTGTGCACTGTGTTAATATCTATACGCGAAATTTGTGCAGTGCAGTTAGTTCAGGGCTTGACAAAACATTTTTGTAAGTCAGAATTGTGCAAAAACCCACTTCATCCAACTTTGAAAATTTCTCGAAAATCGCATGAGCTAAAGCAAAAACACCTCATATAGATATTAACACGCTGCCTAGTTCATATTAACATTTTGGCAAGTTATAGCTCATTTGCTCTTACACAGCGCTCAAACTTTTGGTCACCGCGAAATTTTTCTAACTCTTTTGTTTTCCTATGTTAACACATGACGGGGTCATCTTTGGAGGACTATTGTGAATGATAGGGAAAGTTTTGCAACAAGCGCAACTGTCTTGTTTCGCGGACCAATAGGGAGTACAAAATATGTGAAAATGAGAAAAATCGGAGATGGTCGAAAATTGGCAAATTAAGCTAGATACATCTGTTTATCTAAACAGATTTAGCGCACAGTTTCAGATGATGTAGAATTACGAACTTACATAGATGTCGCATGAAACAGCGGTTTGCATATTATGTTCCTTTGACAAACTGTTATATAGGTTATGAATAGGTATGTTAATGTAATAAATGTAAACAAATGAGACATTGACAATGAGACATCCGCTTTTAAAACCCAAAATATGCAAAACCGAACAACATCATAAGCTGCTAATTTCTTCTTAGTTCGTTTTCTTGAAAACTAGAAAGTGGAAATTCAAAATTTCGATGGGGACGACTAAATTTAATTAACAACATATATTGGGTGATAGCAAATGTCTCCCTTTAAAAAGCGGTTTCAGTCTGGACTTCATTTACGATAAACTCCATCAAGGGCTTTACTTCAGTGTGTTAAAACAAGTTGACTGGGAGACAGTTTTACCTGGCGTTGACTCGTTTTAGGAGCCAAATTATTCACGATTTCTTAGTTTCAATGCTCCAAACCGCAACAATCAAACCAACATTTCCTACACACATACTTACAGATAGACTATACGAAAGGATTTCTCTGGGAGTATAAATTGCATTCTTATCTATTGAAACAAATATGTATCCTAATACTGCAGCACAGTAAATCTGAAAAGCAAAGGCCGATGCAATATCGATTCCGGCATCAACACATTGCTGTATCTTAAAAATAGGTTTCACCCAAAGAAGTCCAAATTTTTGCCTCTGAAAACAAACGAAATTAAACCAAGATATAGGAATACAATGCGTAAACCAAGCAAAAGTCCTATCCACCAACATTAGGTTTAGTTTTCCAAATGCTTGTTACTGAAACTTGTTAAAACTAAGCGAAGTGTGGAAATATTAATATCAGAACGTTTCAGTTAAGAAAGTTTAGTTTGGTTAAAATTAAAGTTTAATTCACCTGTGCACTAATCACTGCATATTCACCAAGCCCTCTCAGCAAAAGAAGAAGCAACCAAACAGCCCAAGATACAGTTTGGAATACTTTTACGAACCACATATGTGAAGCCAGCAGGTTTGGTCGCTGTAAAACAAAGCATCTCGAGTCAAAGTGCTTCGGTTCAAGAAATGCAAATGCCTTCTCCGCCTTCGCAGCCTCATCGCGAAGAAACCTTGTGAGGTATTGGTTGAGAGTAAAATCAGCAACACCTGAAAACAATACACAAATTTCGATGAGCACTAACTTTGCTGAGCAGTTGCCACAAGCAAATACGCAATTAAGAGACTGTCACAGTACGTCTCTTGCAATGCAAATACTAATTATATGAGGTACAGGTAACCTTCTTACCGTTCATTACTGCAATAGGATCACCAAAGGAACTGATACTGTTAGAGCCATTCCCATTAGCAATCAAATAAGGGACCTTTACCAGTGTGTAGTTAAATTCAAGAATTTTGCTCACAGCTTTTAGCCAAACAAGGTTATCTCCAGGGTAACTAGAAAAGGTTCCATTAGTTATAAAGGCTACTTCATTGGCATAATGTAAGAGAATGTGACCAGCAACAACAAAGTGTCTTCCACGCAAAACGCCTTCAAGCTTCATTTTGGCGTTAACTTGATCATGGTGAGAAATAAAACATTATGCGAAAAAGAGAGCCCAGATGATGCAAATAGTAATCCTGACTACACAACTTTTATCGACGATTGTTAAAGTGCATTTACAGAAACAGTTTATTTTATTTTGATCACCGACGATAGCCAACATGAAGTTACGTTCCAACTTTCAGAGTAAACTGTTTAAAGGGAATATCCCTTAAACCTGCTTGGTTTCATTAAGTTTGCAGAATACTATGTCAAACCTTGAACATACTTGTTCGTGTTTGGTCTGTGATTAATTTGCATTGTGACACTAAAAACCGAGATTCCGACTCAAACAACCCGAAAGATAAAGACACATCATTACATATTGTAAATGCAAATAATGGATAATAGATAAAGATAAAAACAGAAGAAGAAAAATGCATTCCCGTGAAAGGTTTAATTATTTTAATGCTCACAGTTTGTTGACAGAGAAACTTGAGTCGTTAGGTGTAAATAAATGCACTGATTGACGACGTTCGGTTCTAACATCGGTAATTAAAATCTTACTCTAATAAATCTAAACAAAACTTTGAATACATGGACTGTAAACATTTAAATTCAATTCAATACAGATTCAATTCAATTCAAAAATTATAAGACTCTTATTACTATTAATAATGGTTTCTGGAGCAGTTCTCGTGTACATAGTAGAACAGAGCTCAGACTAAGTTTTAGAAGTGAAGTAATATAGTTGAGTTGTGGTGGAGGAGTTTAATTGAAATTCTGCAACGAAATTCCTCTGATTAAGACCTAAATACGATACGACCATAACTACGATTGTCGCTTAAAGTCCAACTTTGAATAAAAAATCTTGTAGTCATTATTAATACATTGATTGCATTAAGTCTTCAAAAACAGCGGAGGGTATATATGTAAACTCAAGTTCTGACGGGTGCTTTTGCTATGACCATTCAGTATTCGATATCGAGGAACAGCTACATGCATAGATACACATCCGGGATAGTGATTTTGTGCTCGCAGCAAGACTATATATACGGTAAATATGGTCACAGCCGGCTCATTTTGCACAAAGCTCTTGCTTGCTCTTGGAAAGAACTAAAGATTCACCATTAATGGGTCGAACACATTCACTTAAGAGAACATGTTCTCTTAAGTGGGTGTTCCCTTAAGCGCGAGAATACGGTACGATATTTAGCCGGAAGAGTTTCATTCCGCTGGAGCATGTAATGCATGTACGGCGTTGTTATTGTCTTCAGCTTCTTCTACCTTCACCACATGGGCTAGTATGTTTATTTTTTTAGAGTCAGCAAAAGTCGGTCAAAATAAACCTGTACCCTTGCAGAAGAATCCGATCTAAATTGGTTTCTGAGGTTTTATTGAATTTTATCACATAAATCTTCCAAACAATAGCTCTCCCATCTTCCAAGCAATACTTTTAATAGTTGTTTCTGCAATACTCCGCAGACATTATCGATTAGAGGAGGTCCATGCATACATTAAACAGTAACAAACATTGAATCCGATTGAGATAAGTAGTAGCGCGTTAGCAGAAGCCAAACTACTGTTTCTACGCTTAACTTAAGCGTTGCCCTCTGCTAATTTGAATGAGTCCGCTTACCTTCCCTTATTTTAGCCAAGACACCGAACATTAAACTACTGAGAACCGACTGAGAAAGAGTTGTAAAAGCACAGTGGTTAAGACATTAGTCAGTCGCCGCAATAACCAGAGATCGATTCACAGCGCGATGTTCATGTTTTAAGTTTCTATTGGCAAAATTTATTTCCGATAGAGTGCAAGAGTGAAGCATAGAGTCAAGACTAGTAAATTTTATCTTGGTTCAAAAATCAGTGGTATAGGTTCTTTGTCTTTCCAAAACATACAGTAAGAAAAAGCCTGTTTAGTTTATGTATAGTACACAATCGCATAATCTCCTAATGACTGTAGCTGACTTTTTGTTAAAAGCTGAAAATTTGTAATGGAATGACTTAGATCTTGTGCTTAAAAGTGGTTAAAAAAGTTGGTCTCTAATTGGTCATCGCCCCAAAAGAAATTTCTACTAGAAACGGAATCTAACAGATCTTGTCGATGCTAAGCTTTAGTTTGATATTGTGTCCAAGCCATAATTAATTGTCATTGTATAATTGTTCAAATCAGAGTTGCCAGTCCCAAATAAGCATTTTTCACCTAATACTAGAAGAAAAGCCAAAAAATTACTCCAACATTAACACAAGAGAAGGGCACTTGCAAGCTTAGTTAGGATCAATCAGTCCAAATAGTGCTCTATTATACGTGAAGTGATAAAAATCATAATGATAAGGTCAATTCCAAAATTCCCCTCTCTGAAGGGACACGTGTCCTTTCCCTTAGTGACCCGGGTGCGGTCACTCTCCCCTTCCGTTGCTAGAATTTAATAAGACAAGAAGAATCATAAAAGTCCAGTGTTGGCGTAAAATAAGAATATAGAACTATCATGGAAAGAATTCGGCATTTCTAGTTGAAAAGAATGTAATAATCCTTGTCAGCAGTGTCTAGCAGCACCTTCTATTGTTTAACAACAAATATTAGAAGATGGTTTAACGAGATAATCTTATAATTATGCAGTACGTAAGAAATTAAAAGTGATAAGTACCTAAGTACGTAAATTTGTAATAATTCATGTTTTATGATGTTCTATCTTCTTTAATTTGTTATTAATCATGTTAATTGGTGTTAGTTAGGCTTAATTTATGTTAATTAGCTAATTATTACGTAAGAAATGAATTTTTGGCCTGTGATGCAACTTAGGCTCATATGAAAGAGAAATTTCTCCCATTTCCAAAAATGCAATCCCCACGTTTTAGCTCCCAAAATTGAATGAGTTATGAATGAAAATGTTTTAGTAAGATTAGTTTTTATTTCCTAATCTTGCTTTGCTTAAAAGGAAAGTCCAAAAAGGGGACTTCTAAAAAACCTTTATAGTAACTTTCTTTCCTTCCTCCTTTCCTTCTTTCTTTGTCTGGGAGGTTGTCTACCTCCCAGACTACAAGGCAGCCAGGTGCGCTGCTGTTCCCTCTTTCTTTCTTCTTTTCCTACGTACGCTAGGTCTGTCCTCAGGTGAACGTTTGTTGGGCCTAGTCCAACAAGAAGAGGACAACAAAAGTTCGCCTCTTGAAAGAAAATAAGACACAAATTTTAACACACAGGTAAAGTTCAGAGGGGGCTTAATTAATTCCTCACAATTAAAATTATTATGAAAATTAGTCAGTCATGTCTAGCTAAACTTATAGAATATTAAGGTTCTCTCTTTAAGTCTTTAGCACTTACGTAGATTGCGTAAAAGTTAGAAACATGTGCCAAAATTTGCAGTATTTCCCCTTTGGTTAAGTTTACATGTTAACCGAAATTTTGCAAAGTTTCGCAGAATTTCAGCACCGAAAATCCATCAAAAAAGGGTCAGTTGGGGGGCAATAATTTCCAAATCTCATTAATTTTGGCCCTTAATGGCCCAGCTGGCTCAACCAGCCGCTGCTGGCCCTGTGGAAAAGATAGCAAGCTTCTAGAAAGTTCTAGAACTTTCTAGAAGCTTTAGGCTAAAATAAAAGGAGAATTCCGCCCCCAGTTCGCTAATGACCTGTCACCGAGCTGTCAGCAAAACTGTCAGCTCGGTCCCCAAAATTTTAAAGTTCTTCAGTGTCCGTTTAGTTTCGACCGAGAGCGGTCGCTGTTTTGAGTCCCCACCCCGGTGTGTACTGCTTCTCGGACCACAGGTGTGGTACGGGAATATAGCAGTACACACCTCCCCTTTAGGACGCAATTAGGACTTTTCTGGCCCACACAGGCCAGAAAAGGGCTGAGTTTGGTACGCGGACATTACAACTTGAGGAGCCTATGGGCTTCTTATGCCCGGCTCAAGACCTACTGCCTAGGATAAAAATTTAGGGATTTTATAGTGGCCTTTGGCCAATTTTTTCTTATTGTATTTTCGGCCTTCGGGCCTCATTTTTTATATGGTATTTTGAGGCCTTCATGGCCAAATTTTATGAAGTATTTTGGGCTAGAAAGCCCCCAAATTTTTGCAGCATTTTTTGGGCCTAAGGCCACTCTTTTAGTTCCATAGCATGTTGGGCCTCCGGGCCAGTTTTATTTCACTTTTATTTTATTATTTAATTAATTCAAAAAGTCAAGGGCAGCTCATGTAAACCCCTCCTGTGCGATGGAGGTCTTGAGGCGTGTCCATTTTTCTCTTCTTTTAATTTTCCCGTTTTAATTCATTTTCATTTACCAAGCCACGGCCTTCTTGGCCTAAAATTAGTAGGCCTGTATGGCCTAACTGTTCTCTTTATTTGTCACTTTTGGGGTTATTTTTTGTAGTTTTCATGGGATTATGAGAGGGACCCCAAACCCCTGATTCTGAGTTAGAGAGCCCCTTAATTACGGCTCTGAAATTAATAAGCTAGTTAGGAGAAATAACTCCCCACAGCCGGTAACTAGGAGTTGCCGGCTATGTTCTCATTAAAAAACGCCGTATTGCTCAAAAAATCACTCTGTCAGTATTATGTCTTTATTTCAGAGTTAGGTCGGCATTAAAATCATTAGGTATTAAAAGTTATAGGGTATTTTAAAGCAAATTCTTAAAACCTGAGTCGTTCTATGTTTAATTTGATTAATTCTGAATTAGCCGTTTAAGAGGAATGGCCGGCTTCCTCAATCTTTGTAGCATTAATTAATTGTGTATTTAGTTTAAATTATTGTTCTTTGTTGCTAGTAATAATTGCTTGGCAATTATTACTCACTGGCTTTCACCAAAATTCAAGTCAAACCTTTTTTAAACTTGCAAAGTTTGAGCTTTTCCCATAAAATTTCTTTTATAGGTAATTCTGAGAAATTGCAAAGCTGTAAGAGTCGCGCACAACAAAGTTCAAGTTTACAAACTTCTTACACTAATGAGCCTAAGTTAAATGTATTAGTTAGTCTAAGTAGATAGGTAGTTATTTGAAGTATTTGAGTGTGAATGTTTTGTAAGCCTGAAGTGTGAATGTTTTGTACAATTGAAGTATGAATGTTTTGTAAGTCTGAAATGTGAATACTTAACGTGAATGTGTTACAAACTCAGGTGTGAATGTGTCCCTAAAAAAAGTACCTAAGGCGGTTATTCGGGTAAACCCCTCATGGAGCGTGAGGTTCCGAAAATAACCAAGTTTCAAGGATGTTTGGTTGAGTAGTTGCAGAATGTTATGATTTGCATGCATGTAGAATGAGTGTTTTTGTATAATTGCGATGGCAACTCACGGAAACTCCCCTTGTACGATAGGGGTTGTGAGAATTGTCAAATCTGTATGTATGTTGGTTGAGTGAATGATTATTATTAATGTAATTAGCAATATTAGGATAATCCAGGGATTCCAAAACTCAACAAGCTGTAGCATGCTCCACCAATAATTGTCAAGCTGCAGATCGCATTAAGCTTTACATTAATTAAAGATAGCAATTTAACCAGTCCAAAATGTCAGTCATACTGGATTATCTTAATATATGGTAGTTCTTTGGTCCTCATCTGGTGCATGAGACCAATCCTCGTGAAATTGCCCTAGAACTCCTGTATTAGGCAGGAAAATGGTATGAATGTGTATAAATGTCTGTTTGCTGTGAATGTTTGTTGATCTGAGGGATATGAGTGTGATAAACAGCGTGAATGAGTACCTATTTCAATATCGAGGTAATATGCAAATTAGGTAGTTAATCTAGTCCAGGGTCATGGGGAGCCCCAGGATAAGCTGATATTACCAGGTGGTCCTCGATTCGTCCACGTAGGTATGCCCGCAAGAAGGGAGTGGACGAATCGCAGATAAAGGACTTCGTGCTGGTCTGTTTCACCTGTTTAGAGTCTAATTTTTCCCAAAAATTGTAATATAAATTAGTTAAGCTGTCCATTGTTTCGTATTAATTATATGTGTCAATTAGCTAAACCTGTGCCAGTAAATTTACCTCAAGCTAGTAGTTCTTGCAGTGCACTGCGAAATACCTCATACGTTTTGTCAGCCTTTAGCATAAAAGGCAAAAGTTAGCTTTAATCAAATTGCAAGAATTATGTCAAAATTGTTATTCTTGCCCTCACTGGTTCTCGCTAACGGGGCAACTAAGTCGGTTATAGTTTGTATTTTTGCAAAGTATATTGTCTGTATAGTTTAGACTTTTATGTCAACTAGTTACTGCAAAGGGTAAAACATTTTACGTCAAAAATACTAGCCAAACTTGACTGTAAGTATCAAACTATACTCGTTGATCAATGCAAACAAGCAATTATGGGATTTAATGGCACACACGGTGAATATCTTTACGTAAGCATCAAATAAACCTAAAAATCACATAAATAATAGTTAATTAGAATGTTAATACTGTGCAATTACGTAAGAATTGAGGATTATGACGAAACCATCTTCTAATGAGTCAAAAAGGAATGATTTTGTAAGCACACGTTTCTATCTTTGTAAACTTGTTATACAGGAAACAGGTGCTTTCCTGTCGCAAACCTTACGCCTAAAATCTAATTATGCGCAGACCGAATATGACTGTAAAGAATACATGCTGAATCGGCGATTTCCGGCATTCCGATGCAGGAAATCGCCCAAGAACTCATATTCGGTGAAATTTTATCTATTTTAAGCTAACAACTCATAATTAGTCACATTTTGTCTTGCAAAAGTGGTCAAAGTACATTAATTCCAGTTTTCAATAAAATCTTAATCAGAATTAATCAAAGTTCCAATTTTCGTCTCTGAAAGCCTTAAAAGTGAGTAATAGTTGCTGGGTTTGATTCCCGCACTTGTATTCTGAACTAATGGGTTTTAACCCATTTGATTCAGGTTCGCCGAGATCCTGTCCTGCCAGATCATTGTCAGTAGAGCCTGATCCAGTGGAACACTATTGAGATTGTCTGGAGCCTGTGATTGGTAGCCTGATTCAGTAGACTGATTTATTGATTGATTGATTGATTGACCCGATTTTCATTGGCATAGTTCAGTACTTTAGAAGGTACATTGAGATTGGAATTCTGAAGATAGTAGTCTGAGGCAGAGACACTCGATCCGACAACCTGATCTATATTGGGAAAACCGCCAAAATCAACTGAACTGTTCATTTGTAGTTTCTAACCTAAAACATCGGTAACTTTCAATATCCGTATAAAGCTCATCTTTAAACTTTGCCTAAAAATGTGTCAGAAGATCATTTCTATCCTATCCTGCACAGGAACTGGTGTTCCTGCCCTGTCTCTGGTTTAGACCACTAAAAGTGGATATTGTCAAATCGGAAGACTGAGGATTCAGTGAAGAGACTTAATTTAAAGCCTTTTAATTTAATTTTTAATCATACTTTTAGCCGTCTCCCGGTATCACCCCGCCCAGACCGACCCCTGAATTGTTTACAATCCAAACTTCCCTAACCACTCGTGAGGTTGCAGGTGTAACCTGACGGGATCACCCAACTCCATAGACCGGAATTGTAATATCCGACACTCTGCTAAATTTAGCTAATTATTTGTTATATTGAACCTGTACTGTAGTTTTCTGTAAAGGACGAATAGAGAGTAGATTTGAGTTTAAATACACGACACGCAACACACCTAACGTGCCCAGTCATAATACCTGAAGAAGAGGACTAATAAATTAGTCTCAAGTTAATAGTTAACCGGTCAGACACTAACTTAGTTAATCTATTATTCGGAAGTCTCCAGTCCCTTAAAATAACCCTCCCCTACCAAGGGCTGGCAACTCTGGTAAATCTAGTAACCTGTACCTTTTTTTTAATATTGTAATTCAAGTTGCTGTTAATAATTGCCGTGAAACCTTTTCTGTCCTCCTTTATTATACATATAGTATTTTTGGCTAATAAATTAACCTTGTTGCGTAGGAATCATAGTCTACATTTCAGCTGCTGAACAGAGATCCAGGTGAGATCTCCCAGGAATACATCGGGTAAATCGTTCAGATCCTAGTAAGTTGGATCTGAATCAAGAGTTAAGGACTACCAGTCTGATCTTAGAGTTTTGACCTGTTGCGTCAGAACATTCCTATCCATACTCCAGGTGTGATTGGATAGAGCCTAACCCTCTTCGCCTAAACGAACTCTCAACAGTATCCCTAACAGGTTAGCTGTAGAGATCCCCGATTTTGGCAAATCACCTTTCGGGAATCTGGTACATAAGTTTGTCTACCTAGGCAAACGCGCTAACCTTCCGTGTAATCGAACTTCTAGCCTAAACGACCCCACTTTCGAAATCAAATCAAATTAGTCAAGTTTTCTATCTAATCCAACTCAGTTCATTACAAATTGATGGTTTCGACTCTGCATTTTGGTACCTCAAAAACATTAAACATGACTCTTTTATTTTTCGCACAATCTGCTATCCACGACGAAACTAAATCTTTAAAAAAGAATCAGGGTGCTTCCATTAATTGGCAATATATCTATACATAGCTAATATATCATATATCTCTCAACGGCGGAATATTTCCCCTTTAGGGGTAGTCTTGTTTAAGTGTTTTAGTACAATGTTTTCATCGAAATTTATATTACCAATGTAGTTGGATTTGCAAAATTTCCAACAGCAAGCCCGTCATATGTTGTAAAAACCGAAGCAAAATATTTGTTAAAAAGTTTCGGCTTTTTCAAAATTACCGGTTATCCGTTCCTCATCTGACATAAGCGCAGAAATTTTTGATTTTTGAGATCAGCGACATTTTATATAATTCCAGAAACTGCTATCATTGTTTGCAATTTAGTACTTCAGCTTCCTTGTAAAAAGTCATCTTTTCGCTTAGCGCGTTTAGCTTTACTTGAGGCTGGTTCCATTTCTGATTATTTTTGGTGGTCGTAGAGTGTTTATACCTTTTATGCAATCTTAATTGTTTACGATGCAATTTCAAAGTCTTACTAGACCACTGCTTCGAGCTACTGCTTCTGGCTACAAAAGGCACAAACTTGCGTATGTCCTCCCAAATAACCGACTTAAACCTGTTCCACATACGTATACGCATACATCCAGCACCAATACTGTTCAGATCTAACAACACTTCATACCACCATATGCTATTCAAAATTCTCTAAAACCATCATAATCAACTTTCTTAAAGTTATAAATTTGTCTATAGTCCTGATACTTGCATAAGAAAAGTCCAATTTTACCACTAATTTCGAAATGGTCAGTCAACAAATGAATCGAGGTTACGCATAAGTTTGGCAACTGGTCGGCATAATTTGTAAATACAAGATCCAGTGTATTTGCCAGATATATGGGTGGGTTCCAAACCAAGTAAAACGTCCTTTAACAGAAGTGCCAATTTCGACTCAGCCAAAGGTATCATTTTGAGAAATCGATGTTCAAAACGCAATGAATAGCAGTTTTACCCAATTGGTTATTCGGCCAAATCTCTAGCTCAAAGTAATAAAATCCGGCAAATCGGCATTCATAAAGTGTGCATTTAGACGTTGTATCAATTGAGTATAAATAAGTCAACTTTGTCCTTAAGATGTGGCAGTTATTTTGAAAGAATTGATTTCCTAGAGAATGGTCATTTATTGATCCTCAAAATAATTTTTTGCTTATACTGACTTAACAACTGGATATAGCTCAAAGGTTATAGAACAAAAATGTTCATTTTTGTGTCTTCTTTCAAGCCATAACAACAATTCCCGTGTATTATCTACCTGCTGGGAGCCTGAGACCAAAAATCAAACCTTTCTTATCTTTTGGCCTAAAAATACGGGTCTTGTCTCAGAATGTTAAAGCGCACGAAAATAGGTTATTTTGTAGGTCTTAGCTATTTCTGTAAAGGATTAAAGCGGTATCAGTCAAAAATGCCAGAAAGAGAACCAGCACCTTAAAAGGCTACCAATTCCACCGCGTTTTGCCATTTTTGGAAGTTTTTTAAGCGTAACTTTTAAGCGTAACATAGCAGCAAGCTGCAGCAGACTGCTTTAAACGTCGGAGCGTTAGTCCGGAAGTTGTGGGTTCGAGTCCAGTCCTAGGCCCGAATTTTTCGGGTATCAGGTAGGTACTGCAGTGCCGAGTATGTGGCAGGAGCTTCCAGCACGGCGCTGCAAAAGCTCTGAATGCGAGCAATGTCGTGTTATAAAGTACTTATACAACGAAACAAGCAATATGTAGTTTTCTGCAAAACTGACTGAAGCTAGTGCAAAAGTTCTGGGATAAGAAATAGTTACGGAGATGTAACAAAGAGCCTGCTGCGAGCTAGTATCCTTGATCTACTGCAACAATAACCCTTTAGAGTTTGTCCATTACAGCAGAAATTAAAGTGGATTAGAATTAGCCCAATTACAAATCAATATGTGGCTACGGCGGTATCCGTTCATAACGTCTGCCGCCGAAACGTCTACTGACAAAACGTCTAATTTTTCTAAAATTATGTCACCCGTTCAAAACGTCTAAATCATTTTTAAAGAAAGCAAATCAAATTTAATGTTATTTTGAAGTAAATGTATTTTAAAATCACATTAAATTAAACTCTACGGCAGTTTATTGTTACATTTTCAATTGTGTTTTTAAATATTTCGGCAGTGCAAATGGATTGAAACATTTATAAAATTTACAATTTACATTATTCTTCTCAATTCTAAAAATTTTAGAACTATGTTCAAAAATAATAAGTAATCAGCAATCAGTGAAAACTGTTGCACCATCTTTACTGATTACAGTCAGTAATCAGCATTCAGTAGATAATCAGGGAATAGTCAATGACTAGTCGAATACTGCAGCTAATGCAGGAAATAAGAGGTATATTTGGGACAATGCCAGAAGTTCAAAGATTTGGCAAGCGCAAGACCCTGCCACCCATACCCAAAGCGGCCTATAGGAAAACTGACCCCGACTCATACAAGATATGTAACAATAATCACCAAAAGTTGAGAAAGTTTAGACGTTTTGACCGTGTGACACAGTTTTAGAACAATTAGACGTTTTGTCAGCAGATGTTTCGTAGTTAGACGATTCATCGGTAGACGTTATGAACGTTAGACGTTTTGACTTTAGACGTTTTGATAGGGTTGCTAGTCAACTAGTAGTTGCGTGAGTTTCTACTTATTGCTAGTAATTGAGGTTGAGAATCATAAGTTATATACTGGATATTGTGCCAGAACAGCAATAGGAGCGGGCGTGGGGGGTACGTTACACGCCGAGACAAGTAAATGTGATTTATTTTTTGCAAGACGTGAAAAAGTAAGCCCCTTGACAAGGACCAAAACTTGACTTTCGCAATTTGTTTAAAATGTTACTAATGTAGCGGGGCTAGTACCTGATTCTACGTACCAGCACCGTTACCACGCCCAAATGCCAGCGGATGCGGGGACCGTGGCACGAATAGACAACGAAACTACAGGAGACGGTCGGGACAGCCTCGCCAGATAATTACCGGGTAAATAACTTGCCCTAAGTGAAGAGATGCCTCCCCACTCTCACTATATTGGACTCGAACAGGAATTACTTACCTAGCAGGAGCTCAGTAGACTTGGCCTAATTAAAATACTAGCAATACCTTAATAAAGAAAGAACAACAAATATTATATAAAGATAAGAAAAAGATGTTATGAGCTGAGCCCTCAGTTATACAGAACAAACACACAAATTGGGCTTACAATAACAGGGCCAAAAGGCCAATCTAGCAGTACCAAGCTCTGAGGAGAGCAGGGGCAAAATGCAATATACACAGGGGGAAATAGCGTAGAGGAATATTTCAGGTGTGCACGATGAGAGAAGTACCAAGACTGAAGGGTGAAGCGAGTGTTGGGTTGAACCCTCCCACGAGCGCCCCTAGTGGATAATTCCCCCCAATTACGTAGCTCCCCGTATAGTAAGTGGGGGGAACTCACCCAATCCCAAACATACACCCCTTGCTATTTTCTGTTACTTTTTGCATAAATGTCGTTAGCCAGCCAAGTTTGCTCAATTTATGGTAGGAATAAAAACTTTGCAATATTTTGCAATGTTTTAAGTTAATTTATAAGGTTTTCTAAATTAATTATAACTAAGGAAATCTTGTGTTGACTGACGCTGAAGTTCGTTCATTGACATGAACCTTAGCTTTTGATAACATTTTGGTGATCAATAATGTTTCCATCAATGTGGATTCTAAAACTATGTAGTGTTATTATACATAATTCGCACGACGTTTCTATTGCAGCTGAATTGAATGATGACATCTTTGCTTTACTCATGTAATAGTAAGGAACGTAATTGTGTGTATCTCATACGAAAACGTATGAATAACATTGCCGGTGTACAAACTTTATTCCAAAACTGATTATAGTAGACCTGCTGCACCGAGGCGCAGCAGGAACAAGCTACAAATGAAGCTTGCCACTGAAGTAATAAAACTTGATTTTTTGATGCTGCAGCTGACACTTAAGTTCACGCAATTTTAAGATCAACTGGAAGTAAATTTGCCGCGGCAAAAAACCTTTTCCGCACGGCGCACTATACAGAAGAGCAACAAAACTCTCTGTAGCGTGCACTCAGCTATATATAGGCACGCAATTAACATAGGAAATGGAGGTGTGAGTTGTATAACACTAGATAGAGCACATCTCAAGCATCCGAACAATGTATATCAGGCCCTAAAGTTTGGATGAGCATTTGCAATAAGTCATTGAAGTTGAGCAACTTTTCTTATCGGGGGAGTAAATTTTAAAGTAAATAAAGTAAAGTAAAAGTAAATGCTTTTCTATTATCTCTTAGCATTTCGATTTACGCTTTTCCGTTGTCATTCGCAGATAAGTTCATGATTTGACCGTCTTGCGTAGTCGAAGTCTTATCGATAGTATCTGTCTAGTATTACAGGAAGAGTAGGCATAATTCCATTTTAGAGCTTAACAGTTGCTCGAAACAATTGGGCACAATTCCATTAGGCATGCGTGAAGTATGCGCTGGAAAAGGTCCGCTAAACATTTGCTCCTCAAAATAATTGATAAATCTTGATAAATAATATTGGTTCACCTGCTTACGAGACCAGTCTCATTGAGAGCTATTTCTTAGCTTCGATTTGCTTAACAAACATTGGTTTTACCAGACAAGAGGGGGCAGACGGCTGTTGTGAAATTAATATTTAAGTTTAGCTTTCAGTTAGTGCAAACTGGGAAATCTTACTGTAGTCAAAGCTTTCTGCTAGGAGCAAAGTTTACTTCTGTTTCTTCTCAGATTGCTGTGCAATCAAAATAGGAAAGATGTATATTAGCTAAGAGCAAGCCACCTACTTATTTTTTAAACGGTTCTTTAGATGAGCACTGAATTATTTTTCTATTTGAATAAACATAAAAGTATAAAAGAAAAGTCATTTCACGTATGTATGTTATGTCACTGCAATATAGGATCTGCTAACGATGACAATTGGAGCACGTAGTCTTCGCCCATTATTTGTTTTGAGCGGTGAGCAGGTATTTGTTAGCATTTTGACAGATTATTGAGCTGTATGAAATGTTCCAAGTACAGTCATGAGTTAATGCTTCCGTTCCAATCAGCAGCAGAAACAGTCTTGATGCTCGAAGGTTGATAACTAATGCCCTCTATGTGTTCCCATGATGGGTGCTCAATAATAAATATGTTTTTTTCTTGCACAGAGTTCATACATGCCCCCCTTTGTTTAGAATGCAAAAGTAACGAAGGCGTACTGGGAGTAAATTATGCAAATGAGTTAAACTAAATTTATTACATCATTTCTTAAATGGCCGCATCGTAACTATGTATACCTTTCAAATATTAGTTCCACACATTTTGGAGCTGCAATCCATAAACGCATCAAATCTAATTTCCGTTGCGTTTGAATCGTACTCAGCTGCAGCGAATTCTTGCCCCTTTTAGGGGTAACTTGTTCATTGATCTCGTTCCAAGGCCCCAGTCCTGTGGGGACCAAGATGTGGTTAGTGCAACGATTACCAACACATTATTAACTAATTGGATTTTGAAAAAACATTAAACTGCTTTAGAAGCCGATGCATGCAATTATTGCTAAAACATTGTTTATTTTAGTTATCTGTATTACAATCGGCGCAGATGACCTCTCAACACTATTGTCAGAAGTTGACACACAGCTAAAGAAGGCCTATGATGGTGCATCAAACGCGGATCGATATGAAATGTTGAAGAAAACCGTCGACGAACTGAGCTCTGGCATACAGTCTATCAAGGATACTCGCTACTATGATAAGGTGGGAGGAGTGGTAGGATCCTTGGCCAAGAATCTGCCCACATTTCTGGATCCCAACGCGAGTCCTGTCCAAATTTCCACCGCAGTCTTGGATACGGCAGCCAGCTTTTCGAAGATGGCACCGCCACCAGCCGGTCCGATTATGAGCGGAGTTCTTTCGCTGATCTGCGGAATAACGGGAAGTTTTGCTCCCAATCAGGCTCAGCCAGGAATCGGATCGATAATTGATGAGGTTATCACTCAACGGTTATCGGAACAATATCGAAGGGAGATCGAAGACGACATAGCCGGTGCTCGACGTGAGTTGGAGATTGCCCAACGATTTATGGAAGGATATAGGGATATTGAAAAGCTTAGTGATTCTGATTCTGACGCTTTGGGAGATAATGTACCCACCAGCATTGCTGGCGGTTTGATGGGGAAGTTGCTCAACTATATCGATCGAATTGAGGCAGAGTCGGGTTCAATTGGAAATAATTTACAAACAAAACTAGCCAAAGCCAAGGAAGGATGGGATATGGCCGAACTGTACCTGCAGGTGTCTGCCATGAAAGTTTTAATGCTAACTACCCTACACTCAATCTATGCCAAACATTCCGGAACCGTTGGCGCTGATAGAGGAGTGTTGAATGTGCTGGAATTGACGAAACAGGACGAACTGGCGACAATGAAATCCCTGCTGAAACCGGCTCGAAATCAGGCAGCTATGGCATCGCTTTTTCTGACACAGGAGTACAAGGATTATCCAGGTCTTACGGTCTATGGGAAGAAAACTGAGGTAAATATCAAATTGAAAAAACAGACATAGTGACTGAATTGTTTTAGTTTCTTTAATAGACTCGCTGTTGGAAGTTTATATTGCGGAAATATACGAAATTATTATTTTTTTTTCGTACGCCCCACTCCAGTTGGATGTGCACCTGTTAGGAGTAGTGTCAGCCACGATAATTTTAAATTTTGACTATTGGGGAAGGGTGATTGGCTGACACCGAATAATTGTCTTCACAATTACCCGAGGCGTTTACCAAGCCTGGGATTTGTCCATCACCGTCTATGTGATGAACGCACCTCGGCAGCTCTACCCGAAGGCGGCCGCCCCTTAACTCTCGGACAATTAATTGACATGGGCGGGAAGGGGGGATTGATAAAGTCCGGTGCCAGCTGGCCCGTTTGAAAACAAAACACTGAAATTTTGTCGAGGGATCCTTAGGATCCAAAGTTTCATGTTTGCGGCCGATTGATGCAGATGGTACATTCTCCCAATCTGATCAGCCTTGTGTGTGCGTACAGCTTTGACTAGTTCAATATTTAAACAAATTTTAATAAGACAGAGACCCGGGGGGACCTTTTTCACCCCCCAAGCCTTGTCTTTAATAAAAATAAATTAAAGCCTTGCCTTTAATAAAAATAAATTAAACTAATATTTTTTGGGCTTTTTCTTACCACTCGCCTAGTAACCCCTGGCGAGCGAGGGGGGCTCCTGGATGGGTGTTGTTGCTGTTGTTGTTCGAAATTTTTCGAATTTTGCAGGAAGACTGCAGAACTTTGCAGCCATCCCCTCCAAGCGTTGGATGCAATCTCCGAAATTATTTTGATTACAGTGCACTCGACTTGTACAATGAGCGTCGGTAAAATGGCTAAGCTAAACTATTCATTCTATGCATTTAAATTGAATTATTTTAGCCCAATATACGTTCAAAACCCATAAGCATGTGAAGTAGAGTATTAATTATCTGTAAAGCAAACTGCTGCCTTATTGCAGGAACTCCAGTGGTACAAAGAGTTGGAGAACGGATGCTGGAAGCTTCAAAATGCCAAATACTCAGACTTAAGTTTAGTCAAGAATCCGTCGGACAGAAAGCTGAACGTTGACAGCAAGGGATCCGTCTTTGCACTAAAAATTGTGACCGAACGATTGCTCAGAGTTGAGCCGCCGGGTCCTATTTTTGCACTTCAACTTAATGGCCAGAAAGGATGTTTCTATTTGTTCCAGGATGACTTCAACTTTGAGCCATACTGTGACGACAGATACGGTAATCACCTTAGTTGTTTTACTACTAAGCTAGGTTTTCACGAATGCCCTGAAGTGACGACTAACCCTAGAAGGTTGGCTGCTGTATCCAACCAACTTTCAACGTCAGTTCTGGTTCACACTTTCGCATGAATATAATATAATATAATATAATAATATAATAATGAATATAATAAACACAATCATAACTCATAAAGTATAAATACGGCAGATAGTCCTCACGAAGTGAAAATGTGTCCGAGTCCAGTAAAGAGATTGAACCGTGTTAGGTTGGCTGATCTACAGTGACGCCACTACATAGCTTCGACTTGGCGTAGGATCTTGATGCGTAGCCGATACTTAACAGCAAGTTTATTGAGAAAATTATCAGTCTCTTAGGCTGTTCGCTGAATTTGCCTGTTTCAGAAATGTTCTACTCCATAGTTCGAACCAATACCAGAGGCTCGAGCGAAGTCTACATTGTTAGCCGGATGTCTTCCACTTTCAAGCATCCAAAAGTCACCACAGACAGGAAATTGAAAGCTGAGACTATGCTGGGCGAAGATCATGAAGGCGGTTCCTATTGGAGATTGGAAAAAGTTGATTGTTGATGGAGAAGGCGAAATTGGAAAAGAAACAAATCATTTAGAAAATTAGTTTCAGTTAACTCAGTCTATAAATATCCCTTTAGACTGTTCAACCTTTTATACATATAGGTGGCCAATTGGCCATTGCCTTTTGAATTGAAGTGTCGGTGAGAGAACATACCATCCTTTGGACCATTTCTTTGTTTCCTTCATTTTAAGTTTTAAGTAAGGGAAGGGGGGAATCTCAGTAGTGTTGTTTCAATAGCCGATTTTAGTTTCAGTTTCAGTTTCAGTTTCAGTCGGTGATTCGAAATAATTTCAGTTTCAGTTTCAGTTTCAGTCGGCGGACCAAAATAGTTTCAGTTTCAGTTTAAGTTTCAGTCGGCAACGTAAAATAATTTCAGTTTCAGTTTTAGTTTCAGTCGGAGTTTCAGTTTCAGTTTCAGTTCGCTTTAAAAACAACGGTTTTCAGCTCTCTGAGTTAATATAAAGCACAATTTAATGTTTATTCGGCCTCTCTTACAGCAATGTTAACAGAATAGAACCTCAAAACCTTAAAAATTTCAAGATTTAAGGAAAGACTGAATCTACTATAGTTTCAGTCTTTACCCAATATAGAATATAGTTTCAGTTTCAGTTTCAGTTTGAGTGACTGAAACATCAATAAATCTCAGCAATTGACAGCAAAAATGATAAATTTTCGGCTCTTGCCCGCAAATAGCAGGTTTTAGGAGTGGTATTGAAATTCTACAACCGGAATCAGTTGTGTGAAAAGTTGAAATCAGGATTAAAACAATGTGTAATGAACTGAGTCGGGTTGAGACAGAAAGTGTGACCAATTTGATTTGATCTTGAAAGTGGGGTTGCCTAGGTTGGCGGTTCACTTACACGGAAGGTTAGCACGTTTGCCTAAGCGGACAAACTTATGTACCAGATTCCCGAAAGGTGGTTTGCCAAAATCGGGGATCTCTACAGCTAACCTGATAGGGGTATTGCCGTGAGTTCGTTTAGTTGGTAATCAACAGAGAACGGCGAGAGGGGTCGATTCTCGCTCTATTTGTTTACTGCCGAAATCAAATAGAGGGCCTTGACACGCAGATCAAAGGCACAACTCAATTCTTCTCTCTGTGAGAGGTTCTAGTCAGATCTCTGGCGAGATCTGAGAAAACTTACTGTTTGTTTGGAAGATCACACCCGGATCTGTAGATTACTGGTTCACAGTCTTGCTTAAACACTGCACTCTGTTTAATACGTTTCTGGCAATTACAGACAATCTGAGTACTAAATATAATGGTGGTTACAATAATATTAAAGACACTGTATGATAATGACAATAGGGATACCAAATACAAGTATATTGACAAATACTGTTAACGGTCAATATACCAGAGTTGCCAGACTCTCTACAGGGTGGATTTGGAATGATTTAGGTCGTACACGTTCGGCAAAGGGGCTAGACTCTTCTTCAGGTTACTGTTATAACTCTACTTCTGCTACGACTCAACTCTAGGACCTAACTCAGTTCAACTACTGGTGTCCTATATGCTTTATGTGCGTGTTATGCTAGTGCACTCTCTTTATCTGTCCTTTACAATACCAAAGGACCAAAACCAATATTAATAATAATAATAGTAATAATAATAATAACAATAATAATTAATGATAATACAATGGAGGGTGGGCTCGGACTCTGGGTGAGCTCTCAGTTGCTGCAAAGTAGTCGCTGGGACTCCACAGCCCACTTTAGAGATTGCTATCGGAGAGGTTCCTGCAGATCAACTCCAATCCAAGAGGATCAGCTAATACAAGGCTCGGAAAGGTGGGGGTAGTGCCGGGAGATAGCCTTATGTGAAATTAAACAATCAATTTAAGGTTCTAAATTAGTTTAGATCTGTCTTCTGATGCTTCTTCTCCACTAATAATTTTCTTAAGATCAGCTAGTAGCTGAACTTCAAAGCAGAGCAATGGGGGTACCCACCCCCATTAGGTAGATGAAAATAGAGATCATCATTTTTCAACGAATTAAGGAGTAGAATGAAATTACAGAGTTTTCTGTTCAAGAATCAAGGAGTGAACGTTCGGTTCACTGGCAAAATTTTGCAGTTTTACAGTCGGCTTTAAACACCACAAATGATTCTGATGCTGGTACGAATTGTCTCTGCCTCAAACGTTCCGCTACACTTCCAAATAGACTAGAACACCTACAGTTTTAGGATCCAAATATCGATTCGACTGATACCAACGGACTGAGCACTTCCGGCTCCAGATACTGTTCCAAACCAATTAATCACCAAGTTATCTCTTCAGAGGCACGACAGATTATTCAGGCAGGAGACCTTTCGACTTCGCACCTGAATCAAATGGGTTAAAACCCATTAATTACACAGTTATGGTGCGGGAATCGAACCCAGCAACCATTATTCACTCTTTTGGCTTTCAGATCTTAAGCATGAACTTGTCATCTTGAAATTGTTGAAACGTTTAAAACTCGTTAATTTTAGTGTGAAATTTTGAAGGCTTTTATGTTATCTCTGACTGTAAAGATCAGGTTTGCAGAATGTAATATTTCGAGCAATTTCCTACACTGTTGTGCAGGAAATTGCGACTAAACACGTTTCTGTAACAGACATTCTGCTGCTGTACTGTCCAGAGTTACCACAACTGAGTTCAAGTAATTCTGGATCTCTGATCACAAGCAAGAGCTCAATATCTAGATCAAATTGCTGGTTACGTCCATGATTTAGCTATTGCACAGAAATGACACCATCAATGTAGTTTTGGTTAGTTTTAGGACGATTTCTGGTCCCAAACTGCAGGAAATACCCATTCCCTGCGTAGATTTATTCAAAACTGTAATTTGACATTAAACTACAAACTAGTGCATAAACGTAACTTTTATTGCGATTGGAAGATAGTCTGGTACTTACATATTAATTATTAACCGTACGTAACTAATAATTGTATATCCTATTTCTGGGTTACTCTGTTCAAATCAAATGCCATGTGTGCAGTACTTGATTTATCTCTGTTTTTATTGGTTTATAACCCATTTTTGTGGCCTAAACTCGACGGATGCTAAAATGTCGAACGCAATTCCGTCCCATTGAACGAAGTTAAGAAACATAGCACTGGCAAGCATAAAGATCACCATATTACGTATTCGAAATAGGAACAGCAGTAACCACAGATTTTAAGCGGAAATCGTGATAATTAAAGTAATCATTACAGTGTTTTTACCTAAACTGACTTCTTTACGTAGACTTAGGTAAATTTAATAAAGAATGCAGGAGATTTGAATTTTTCGGCCAAAATGATGATGAATTAAACACAACATCCTTTTGTTGCGATTCGTCCGCCCTATCACGGAAGGCTGCCTATGCGGACGAATCGAGGACTTCCTGGGCATTATCTGATGGTTATGACCTAATCCGGGGTCCCCTTGACCCTAGGCCTAGATTCACTACCTCATTTGCATATTTTCACTCATACCTTAATTATGCACATTAAGACTACATTCAGACACTCATTCAGTCCAATCGGACTCACACATATCACTAACTAAATCTGGCTTCTAATTATGCAATTTCCTGCTTATAATTTGACTCCTAGATAATTATTTCGTAATGCCCGTAACAGCACGGGTACTGGAACAGAAAACACATATACACACAAACACATATACTCTTTTACCTTCGATTGCTTCATTCAACATACAACCATTTATTTATTACAAACTTAGCTAAAGACGCACATTCATCAACTACACGTATATTTTTACGTAACATTCTTACCATGCCACAACTGACACACTTACACAATATTTACACAACATTCACACTTACGTACCGTTTTGTTAGCATTTGGGTGACTGCTAATCAGATCCACCCTTATCCTGCCTAGTACCATAATACCAGTCACACCCGGCAAACTTCAAAACCTTTATAGCACAAAGGAGTTTACATGAGCTGCCTCATTCATACACTCGTTTTCACACTTTCATACACATCACACACACACACTAATTTGCTCTTTCGTTCTCATTCTTGCAGTTCTCACAACCTTCGTCGAACAGAAGGAGTTTATGTGATCTGCATCACACATACAAACATACACAGAACGGACATTCTCACACACACTTTCACATATTCTAACTTAACTAATACTTCCTAAATTCCTGAAATATAACATAATATTACCATTATTAATCATGTTAAACAATCCTAACTACTAACTTTTCTATTTCTAATCTAAATTCTAGGTACTTCCCTAAACTACTGGTTTATGCACATTTTGAAACTTCCTCGTCGAAGTTGCTGTTTAACTTTTGTAACTTTGAGATTTGGGAAGCTCGAATTTTAGGAAAACCTCACGTTTTCCTCATTTAAAACAGAGTTTGATGGAAATTTGTGAAAGCCTGAGTGAATAATAATTGCTAAGCAATTATTATTAAACAAGATAGCAGAAAACATATCTTAATTTACTGATCAGAGGAAGCCGGCCATTCCTCCCCAAAACTCAGAATTATTAATTAACAAAGTAATGTAAAAACTCAAGGTTTTATATTCAGTTCGAAAATAACCTATATTTTAGAAACCTGATAATTTTGAAGCCGACCTAACGCTGAAAACAAGGACAATTACAAGAACAGTGACTTTTAGATCATTAGCGCCTTCGTTACAGAATATGGCCGGCAACACCTAGTTGCCGGCTGTGGGGTGAAAAGATCCTTATACTTAGCTTAATAAAAATCAGGGTCGTAATTAAAGGGACCCTCTATCTCAGGTTCAAAAGGTGAGGTCCCCACTCAAAGTCCCGTAAACTACAAAACCCTCATAGCCACGAGGGCCTTCTTCAAATCACAAAAACTGGCCTCTAGGGCCGTGGCTTGGAACAGTAATAAAATCATTGGCCAATTGGCCGCATAAAAAAGGGCCCGAAGGCCAAAAATCATGTAATATTAAAAAAATAGGCCCGAAGGCCGACAATAAAAGATCCTAAATTTTTATCCCTAGCCAGTGGAATTGAGCCGGGTATAAGACACCCAATGGCTCCTCAAATTGTAAGTGTTCGCGGGTTTGAGCTCAAATACCTTTTCTGGCCCGAGGGCCAGAAAAGTCCCTAGATTTTTTCTTAAATGTTGAGGAAGGCGTGCAATCTCAGGTGCTGCAAAGCCACAGCCCACTATAGAGATGCACAGCCAAACAACAAAATTTGGCCGACCGCTCTCGGTCGGCCCTCAGCGAACACTGAGTGAGTCTAAAATTTTGAGACTGGGCTGACAGCTCTCTGACAGCCCAGTGACAGCATGATTCCGTCGGCGAAGCTTTGAATTTAAGGCAAAGCTTCTAGAAAGTTCTAGAACTTTCTAGAAGCTTGCCACCTTTAACATTGCAGAATCCAGGCTCTTTTTGAGCCTGGTGGTCAGCCAGGGGAAGATTAACGATAATGGCGAAATATTGCCCCCAGCTGACCACTTTTCTGATTAATTTCGGGGTCCGAAACTTTCTAGAATTTTATAAAATTTTGGTTAACATGTAAATGCAACCAAAGGGGGAAGTTTCGGACCTAAATTTCATCTTTCTCGGATTCGGCTGAAATGGGACTTGAAAATCAGGCCAATCCCGGCCGATTATGGGAAAAATAATTTTAAGTGCCATCTTTGGGCACGATTTATACGTCCATTATTAATTTCTTAATTTTCTTTGGCTTCTCTTGTCCTGAGCCCCTACTTTGAAATTTAGAGTGAACTTTTGGCCACAAACAAGAGAAGCCAACACAGCAACCTTAGCAACAATTGCTCCCTATTGCTAGAAACTCAGTGTCCTCGCTTGACCGAGGAAGTAGGGAGCAATTGTCTAAAAATGTGCATAAAAAATCGTACGTAATTTCCTACCTAAAACTAATTACATATTTGTATTCTACGTACGTTCTTACCTATTTCTACTAATTTTTGTTGATTTCAATTTATTAAGGAGGGGGCTAAGCCCCCTCCGGACCTACCTATGTACACAAAGGTGTGTACTAACTTTCTTTTGGAGAGAGGCAATTCTCTCCTAGCCTTCTGGCCCAAACAAAAGTTCAAGTGAGGACAAGCCTCACGTAGAGAGAGTGAATGGACGTAGTAGTACTCCCACTACTACGCTGTCTGAGAAGTGGACGACTTCCCAGACAATGGAAAAAGGGAGTTCCCAAAAGTTAAGGCAAAGGTGGAAGGGAATAAACTCTAAGGCAAACCTTTTAAAGCGGTAAGATTACGAAACTAAAAGTAATCTTACTAAAACATTTTCATTTATAACTCACTCATTTTTGGGAGTTAAAAAATGGGGATGGCATTTTTGGAATCAGGAGAAAATTGCCTTTCCAATGAACCTAAGTTGTTTTCTAACCAAAAATTATTAAATTTAACTAATTAAAGCCTAATTACTATTAATTAATGAATATAAACACTAGCTAACAGAAAATAAGTTCATTTTACATTATGCAACTACCTACATACCTATTTTAAACCTAACTAAGTGACTATCTTCCAATATTTGGGCACTTTATGGCCTTGAAACTGCACTTTGGGGAATTTTTACGATCATAAACCTAAACTTGCACGATTCTTTCTGCAGTTAGAAACTAAGATTGTTTTGGCACGGATTTCCTAACGGCCACAGATGACAATATAATTGAAAAGGTCCCATCCCGGACCAATTCCGGATCAAAGAAGAGTACCCACTCTTCAAATGGATCTCCTGCCAATTCGCTCTGATTAATGGATTCTTTGATTTAGATATTAGTTTTATGTGTGCATTCTGTTATTCTTGGTGTTCTAGATGGTGAGATATCCCTATTAAGCAATTAAACGAGTCTAGTTCTATTATTAATTCACCCTTTGGAGTAAAAACCAGGGATGTTAATTGTAGGTTTCGGTCTGGCAACTCTGATATTTTTATCAATTACAAAATATTTATACAAATATGAACTTGGACTTCTCATTCCGGCAAACATGATGAAACATAAGCAATGCAATGATCTTCTATTCAACAGGATGTTGTTCGTTCTTTCAAATAATTAACTGGTTAACCAATTTTGACCCATTTTGACCATTAATGAAAGTCTTTTCATTACAAATGTTTAGCGGCTCAAGCTTGAATTAAAATGTTGTCCTGGTAACGACATGTAGTGACATTGCTGGATTCTTCTTTAAGAATCCCTTTGTATTCAGCTTTCCGAGCAAAGAATTTAACTATTTCTAGGCCGCTGTTTGTCGATGCAGAGTCTGTTAGATCCTTTGGCGAACCCCAGGTCTGTCTGTGAATAGATCTTGAACTGGGGAGTATTTTTATTCCCTGAAAAAGACAAAATATGAAAAAGGCCTTTGCGGACTGCTTCAGCATACACGTATATGTAGGTCAACTTTCAGAATACACGGGAAAAGTATCTCGACTTCTAGGTGTGCAAAATATCTGAAAATAAGATTTCCTGTGTGAAATGAAAATGTTTGCTGTTGGTTGACCATTTTATATTTTTAAACCGTTCACGTTGCCTAATAGCAAGAGTACATAATACATAAGAGAATGACAACTGGCATTATAAGCGTGTCATATTCTCTGCATGCTAACGCAAATTGGATCCCTCGCAAATTGGATTCCAGTGAATCTTCCCCCCACAAATTGGTACCCAGTCGCGATGGGGGTATTGTAGCGCTTCTACCAGGGCTGGTGGATCAGGAAGAAACCAAGGACAAGCCCGAACGGGAGGCGTCAGGCACCCTCGTACCCACGAAACCAGGACCTAGAAGAGAGAAGAGAAGAGGGAGGTTCAGCTTTTCACTCACCATTGAAAGTAAAGAATTGGTCCCGCCGGGGATCGAACCACGGCCCTTCTGCTCTAGAGTCAGACATGCTAAACCACTACACCACGGGACCATCAGCTGAACTCCCATTGCAGGCTTATCAATCTTTCCTATGCCTGCTTCCCTTACAGTATTCTCACTCGCTCTATGCTTATGTGCTAAAGCCCGAATACACAAGCACTACGTGTGAGTTTTGTATCTGTTTAGAACACACGCATAGCGGGCAAGCTTTCTTGAAGTGAAGGGTCCAATTTGCGAGGGAAGGGGTCACTGGGATCCAAGTTGCGGGGGGTCAGCAGTTAGGGGATGTTAGGAGATGTTGAGGATGTGTCAAACTGATAACACACGGAGTATTCCAGTTGTTATACTCTTTTGTATTATCAAGAGTACATAATGATAAGAGTATGACAAGCGTAGCACTCTATGCAGTGAAGGCCAAAACTATGCTATGCGCGCTATCGGCTGACCCCCGTCCACGAATTGACCCTCTCTCACACCGCCCCGGGTACACAGACCCTAACGGGGGTCACTCACTCGCTTAGCATGTTTTCTACATGCTAGTGTTAAACAGACACGCTTAAACCCCCTCCCAAAATTAGGCCGCTATTAATTTCAACGTGTCATTATGCAAAGCAGTGAGCGACCCCCGTTTGGACCACGTTCCCATATTGGGGCGGTGTGAGAGGGGGTAAATTCGTGGGGGGGGGTCAGCCGATAGCTCGCATAGCATACATAGTTTTGGCCTTCACTGCAGAGAGCGTTACTCTTGTCATACTCTTATCATTATGTACTCTTGGTATTATGTACTCTTGCTAATAGGCAAGAAGGCATGTTGTCAAGACTCTCCAGATGTTGTAAATAACACAAACATTTTACTGTTCTCATAACAAAAGGTATAGATGATATTGTGCTGTGAATTCGCTTACTGGAATGGTATTTGGAATACTAATGTGCTGCTCGAACCGATATGAGAATGGGGCGCCTTTAGCTATATTTTTAATATTGCTATCTATCGGCTCTGAATAATTGTTTGTTTTGATGTTTAACTGTTCATGAGCTGCAATCAGTTCCGCATTGATGTTATGGAAAATCTCAGTTAAATCACACCAACTGTAATTAATCAAATTTTAAAAGGCAGCAAAACTGTGCCGAAATGCAACTGTAACAGTTAGCGTAAAAAGCAGTTTCGCGGCTTTGGGAAAAATAAGGTGCCATCCGATTAATGAAGTAGATTCATTAATGTCAGTTGGAAGATGTTATTAAGACCTAATAGTTCTTCCTGATTAGTCTTAGTTGTTGTTTACATGTAGTATAATTTGGTGTCCTTTAACTTTGGAAACGCAATTAAAGAGCAGAAAATATGCGTTCATTTTCAAAATTAGCAATTTCGTTAGTTGATTGTTGTTTTAGGTTCATGTTTAACTGCATTCTACCGTTAAACGAAACGTTCTTATGACGATCCTACATTTTTCTCAGTTTTGTGTTGCAGTTTCTTGATATAACAACATGAATTTAAGTAATTCCGATTTGAAGCTTCTGGAATCCCCAGAAAGACCAGAAAGAAGTTACATGGATGACCCAAATATAGCCTGGCGTGGAGAGAAACCAGATTTCACCAACGTTGACCTAAAATATCTAAGGGAAAAGCAGAGAAGTCATGGGTTGGAAAGTTTGGAAAAAATCGTGGAAAACCTGGTCAAGACTTGGGAAATGGAAAGCACACATAAGGCTTGTGCTGAAGACTGGCAAACTGTGGCAAGGGACGATTTTCAGTTCATTGTGAACGGACAAAAGCCGTATGTTCATGAGTCTTAGTGCCTGCGTCGCTGTAAGCCATTTTGGTAAAGACTTATAAACCCGCCAAATAGAGCTGCAAGTGGGGTGATAAAATTTAAAAATGCTTGTGGAGAGATGATGGTTTATGGAATGAAGCCACTTCCACAAATAATTGACTCGAGAATGTTTGAAGTCAATTGAAAGTTTACAGCATATACCGCTCCCACTGTAAACCTAAGATCATAGTTCATAACTTTTCATAGCCGCCGGACAGTGAGGCAAAGTAACAAATATATTTGTGGGCAACGTTTGCAAATGTTGAGCGATTATTCAACGACGAAGCATTAGCAAAGTTCAAAGTGTAACTGACCAATTAGAACACTTCTGGCTGTCCTGGAAAGAGTCGGGAGTTTACCAACCGACAGTCTAACGAAACTAATTATATCAAAACTTAGTGGCTAAAAACATTAAACCCCTTTGCTAACAATCCCTCAATGCTTCTTACTATATGTAGTTGATTACTGAATTAAAGTCCTTTCCTAAGATTATAATATTTATTTATTGCTTTATTTATTTCTTCAAAAACTATTTTTCCTTCCTTCATGCCTTTGTTCAGCATGGCAACAATTTGGAAATGACAATAATGAATATTTACAATAATGGATAGTTATGCCAGCTTTTATTTTTCTTTAGAGCGTCTCTGAAGGAAACCATTGAAAGGGGTAACTACAATATCCTACTAAATAATTGTGCCTTTTACAACAGTAAAGGGACATCTAATCAGGAATCAATAGATTTGTTCAAAGGAAGCTTCGTCAGTGGATTCGCTTGGGAACTGGATACACTGTACTCTGGTGAGTTTTAAGCAAAGCTAACTTTACCAGCTTATTAAATGTTACCTAATTCTTTCCCTGAAATAGCTGAACATGAAATAATTGGATCGAAAGAGCATGACGTAATTAAAGAATTATTACTGAACAGATCAGGCCCATTTGCTAAAGTATCACTATGAAAGGCTGTAATCAGGATTGAAAGATGTGAAGAAAAGTGTCCAGGGCGGGAATCGAACCGCCGAGCTTTGGATTAGAAGTAGAACGCTCTACGACTTACGTCACATCCCCGGACGTCGAGACTATGTAGTTTGTTACGCTATTTCAACCTTTCTGGGTTGCTGATATTTAACATCATTATGCTCTTTCTAAACCAATCTTGTTAAATGCAGTGGTGGCAGTGATTTGTTTGTTTAGGTCCTCCAAAAGTTGTCTTTTCTTGGAGACACTGGGGTCATTTCGATGGAGCATTTGGCGAGAATCAGCCCACTGGGGAGCTGATAGAGCTATCCGGAATATGTGTAGCAACAGTGAACAAGGACCTTAAAATTGAAACTTTGGAAATACACTATGATCCACACCCAATGCTGGCTACTCTGAAGGGAATAAAGTCACCATGTTGCCACGTTGACGCCGCTTCGAAGAATAAAT
Organism: Trissonchulus latispiculum; assembly: GCA_030248195.1. Classification (NCBI taxonomy): domain Eukaryota; kingdom Metazoa; phylum Nematoda; class Enoplea; order Enoplida; family Ironidae; genus Trissonchulus; species Trissonchulus latispiculum. Next base: position 67,575 of record JASAND010025958.1, read on the forward strand.
AAATCCTGCTAACTGCAACTATGTATATCACATACAGATGTACCTAGGTGACAAATGGGATACTATACATAAGCTTAATATACATTTATAATTACTAAGTTTCATCTCTTGAATCTGTCGCCTGTCGCCGCCTGTTGTCACGTCGCTTATTTTACCACTACAAATAGACGCTATTAGCTAGGCTATAAATCGCTAGAAATCCATTCTCGGGAGCAATCATCATTTTATGCTGTTAATAAGGCTTCCGAAAACACCTTTAACAAAAAAGATTTAAAAATAATCACAAAATGTCTGGACTAGTCTGAAAATTTTGGTAACCGCAACCTACCCCTCAGGGCGAATTGAACGTGACGAAACCATTATAATGTTTGACTGTACAATGGAATTGCCAATTAACTGTAACATTGCTCAAATTTTTAGAGACATATCACATATAACAGTTGGTTATAACTTATAACAGTAATAGTTAGTGCTCGCACTCACAACCTGCCGTTTACTGAAATAAAGCATATCACTACTTCAAGCAGTAGACACAAACCAGCTAAGCCGTACGCTAGAAACTGAGCCTGAAACACAGCTGCAAATACGTCTACGCCTAGAGCAACTTGAAGGTTTAGGCGAGAATCCGTTGGGGCTTTATGAAACAGATTTTCTATTTTCGGTAGGATGTCCATCTCGGCTACGTACGCGGAAGCTGCTTCAAAGTACGGCATCAGACGTTCATGTCTTACGTGGAAAATAGGAGAGTAGCCCCAATTAACTTGTGAATCACCAGATACGTAGATTAGGTCAGGATTTAGCTCTGCTATATGTCTACAGGATTGGGAATTGAAGTAGAACAGTTGTTCTCGTCGATTTGCTATATAGTTTGCCAGTTCTGCCAATTCTTCCGCTGTGTCTGGCGAGAGAATAGGTGAAGTAGAAGTTAGACCTTTGGAAAACATTTTGTCAACTACCCTACGGTCCACACCTCTGAGATATTTTTGAGCATAGCGATTCCATTCCGATACACATGTTTGTTTACTACAGCCATCACAGCATTCAATGGTAAATCTGAGGCCGGCCTAAAACCAAAATAGACTATTTCACGTTCGTCTAAGTGAACTTTAACCCTTAAGCTCTAAAACACATGCAGTGTATTAGCGAATTTTGTGCCTGCTACGAGCTTTAGGACACAAACATAGCGCACGAAATGCTTTGAAGTGATGGGTCTAATTTGCGGGGGGTCAGCCGTTTAAGCTAGCAGAGCATGGTATTTGGGTCCAGTGGCACACTCTTATGTTATGTACTCTTGATATTACTAATTATATTATATGATACTGTTATTAGTAGTATTAGTACACAAAGAAGAGACATCTTTTCATCTCAAACTTTAGGGAAGATGAAAGCCTATCACAAATTTGTCCATATCCCTCTTTCAATGCAGACAGTTTTTGATAAACTACTGCGTTTCCACCTCCGCCCCGCATGATGCAGCCAAAGGCTGGGATGAAAATTGTTTCTGTAAGCTACCATCTTAAAGCTTCTACTGTCTTCTGAAAGGCGAGTGTTTGTTGTTTTGGAGGAATATGCATGTATGGGAACGTTCAGGCACTAGAAGGGTACTGTTGATTGTTTCCCGCTTCAACGCAATGACAATATATATGGCTGTTTTTTCATTAATGCTTCCTAACCTTACCGAGAGGGAATAGGACAAAACGTCATTTGCTGTATATATTGTATTCTTATCGACTGCAGCATAAATGTATCCCAGGACCATAGCACTGTAAACTTGAAAAATGGATGCCGTTGCACAACCACTTAATATATCAATGCATCTTCTAATCATCACAAAGTTGTCGCTTTTCTGAAATGCGAACAAACACTTACAATTAATGTAACCATCCGAAAGCAGTCGCCCTAAATGAAGATTTACCGATATGAAAAGGAACAAGAGGCTAGGAGCATCGAATAACGTGGGGGGACTGAAGGAAGTGCAGATCCTCCCAGACCGAAAAAAAAACAGAAGACCCAATCGGTGAGAAGGGAGATGGATGGACCACTCTCGGTCGGTTCTCGGTCAGAAGGCAAAAATGTAGACCCATTAAAGGTTTTTACCAAAAAGTTGTGCATTTTTCTAATTTTAGCTATTTTCAGCAATATTAATTAAAAACTGCTAGAGCTCGTAAATTGCTAATTTCTGGCAAAAGCAATAAACCTCAATTTTTGCTGATTTCTGGGCAGATCCCATGAATTATGGACAGTTTGAGGAGAAGGGATGAAAGGGAGAAAGCGCAATATTGGTTTTTTGTCTTCTTTACCAGAAGTTGTCCGGAAATCACCTTTTGTTGCAACTTACTGTTTGCGATCAAAGTATCTTTATAGATGCAAAAAGCTGCTGTGTCATTTTGGGAGATGGAAATAATGTTATGCAGAATTCTAACGAAAACTAAAACTGAAATAAATCTCCAAGCAGGAGCTCTTCTACAAGTTTCAATGGATTCAGTCTGTTAAATATCAGCAACCCAGAAAGGTTGAAATCAGCGTAATAGCCTACTCTCAACGTCCGGGGGTGTGGCGCAGTGAAAGATAGTTCTAGTTCTACTAAAGCTCGGCAGTTCGATCCCAACCCTGGACACTTTTCTTCACATCTTTCAGATCCTGATTTCAACCTTTCACAAATCAACAGGTTTAATGGTTTCATTGTTCATTTCTCGATTTTCATTTTAAGTGAGAATGTAACGTTCAGTTGTATCAGAAATCAGATAAACTATTTTCAAACTTACTATTTTTGTACTAGCCACAAAAAGTTTTATTGCCTGAACAACCACATTGGTGAGCATTACTAGACTAAGCCAGGCTACCCAGCAACCTGCATTCATAGTTCTTATGTACCAAAAATTGTCCGCAAAGGCACTGGGACGATGTAGAACAAAACACTTGGAATCAAAATGTCTAGGTTCTGGAAACGTATAGTTCTGTTTTCCCACTATTGCATCTTCGTATAATTTGCTGGCGGAATACTGATTTAGAGTCAGGTCACCGAATCCTAGACAAATGTGAACAAAATTGCACAAAACATCTGCGACATAAGAATATAGTAAAGGCTCAGAAATAGCAACAGATAGCGAATGATATAATAAAAACACGCAATGTCGATGTTTGAGGTGAAATATAAAACCTAAAGGAAAACACGAAAGTTTCTTTTGTACAAAGAAAAAATCTTTCGTTGAATTTGCCAAAGCTTGAGTTAGCTAAGCCCCCCAGAATCCGGATTTTTCCGGTTTTTTGGGGACCGGAAAAATCCGGTTTTCCGGTGGCCTTCGGCCGCCGGCTCACCCCCTCAGAACTTCCCCTCCTGCACGTCTGGTAAACGTATATTTGGGAACACGAAAATTTTAAAATCATAGCATTGTCTCGCCGCCAGCCTGGCTGATCTTACCGTTCATCACCATCACAGCAGCCAGATAGTTATCAATCCCATACATGGTAGTTGCGTTAGAGGCCAAGTAGGGGACCTGCACCAGTGTATAGGTGAACTCCAGAATCTTGCTGACTGAACGCAACCAGATCAAATTTTGACCAGGATACTTAGTCAGTGTTCCATTATTTTCAAAGGCTATTTCATTTATATAAGGCGAAATTACGGAACCAATGACGACAAAGTGGTGTCCTCGAAGGCTACCTTCAAGCTTCATGTTCATGAGTCACATCTGTAACAAGAAATGGACGCATGCCAATGTTAATTTGTTAATATTCATATTCAGTTCTTTGCTTAGCGGAAATAGGCTTCAACCCACTAGAAAGTGGGTGGGCAAACGTAACAGAGTTCCGCTGGTACTAACTTGCAGAGTTGGGTTTAATCATTCTACAGAATGACTCTGCAACAGCCAATATCTTGCTGTCCATGCTTTGGTGTTTTATAACTATATATTATTTATAACTATAATTATAACTATTTTCCTGGAGGGTTGGAAATTTGCATTTTTAATTCGCCATGGACGATGAAAATCTACGTATAAACCTAACGCATCTTTTAATTATCAGTTTACAAACAAGCAAACAAACTGGTTTATTCAGCAAACAAAGCAAGCACATGTACAGGCGTACAAGAAATAAAACGCTTTACTGAACAGGATATTCACAGAGTTGCACAAACAAATCCTTACTTGATTCCATCATATATACATAATAAATATAACAAAAGAATGCTTGCATATATGATTATTGTCATCATTACTTCAACAGCATATACATATCAAGCGATCTTGCAAAATGCTCTCAGGTTGAGTCCTTCCAACTTACGTTTAAAGGAGGCTAGTGTTTCAGTAGTCACGCACTCATTGGGGAGAGAATTCCAAACTTTTACAACCCTATACTGAAAAAGTTCTTTTTTTCTTGTAGCATTAGAGTATGTCCTGGCATACCGGTATTATCCCTATACATTAAATAGTCAGAAAAATCAACCTTATCAATCCCTTTAACAATACGGAAACATTGACATAAATTTCTAATTTCTAATTGCTAATAAATAAATTTCTAATAAATAATTTATTTTTAATAAATCTAATTTCAAGACGTTGGGAGTAAGATTTAGTACTCAAGCCGGGGACTCTCTTTGTAAAGCGCCTTTGGACATTTTCCAAAATATTTCCTGTAGCATTAGAGTATGTCCTCGCATACCGGTATTATCCCTATACATTAAATAGTCAGAAAAATAAACCTTATCAATCCCTTTAACAATACGGAAACATTGACATAAATTTCTAATTTCTAATTTCTAATAAATAAATTTCTAATAAATAATTTATTTTTCATAAATCTAATTTCAAGACGTTGGGAGTAAGATTTAGTACTCAAGCCGGGGACTCTCTTTGTAAAGCGCCTTTGGACATTTTCCAAAATATTTCCTTAAGCAGAAAAGGGGACCAAACAGCAGAATTATATTCGAGCACAGGCTTAACATAGGTAATAAACATAACCTTAAGAAACCGTGTCTTAAAAGCTTTAAAAATGAGGTTCGCGCGGGTGGAGGCTTTAAAACTAACATATGCACACTGTTCCGAAAAACTAAGCTTGTTATCCATCAGCATTCCAAGATCTTCAAATGTTTCAACTGCCGGTACAGTTACATTTTCGACGGTATAAATATGATGGAGATTATTATAACCAAAATGCATAAGAACACATTTCTCAAGGGCTATTTTTAATTGATTTTCATTGGCCCAGTTAAAGATATTTTCGATATCACGTAGCATGCTTACGTTATCTGAGTCATATTTGCATGGGAGATACAATTTTATGTCATCGGCGTATATTTTGACAGTACTGGACACGATACGATTTAAATCATTAATATAAATGAGGAAAAGAAGAGGTCCCTGTACGCTTCCTTGAGGGACGCCACTTATAACAATAGATGACATAGAACTAACACCGTTTACAGTAACAGTTTGAGGACGGTCTGACAAAAAACATTCAACCCACTTCAGAAACTTAGGGGAATCCCATATTTACGTAATCTGTACAACAATTTACAGTGACTAACGGTGTCAAAAGCCTTGCTGATATCGATGTAAACCACATCTATAGGAACTTTTTCATCAATGGAGGTAACCCAGTCATGTACACAGCTGAGCAACTGTGTTTGTGTTGACCTCCCAGACATAAATCCATGTTGAGTCCTAGACAAAAACCTGGTTGAACAAAAATAATTATCCAAGCAGTTACGCAAAATACTCTCCGAGCTTGCAGCAAATTACACGTATAAGCTTAACAGGTCCATAAATTTACAGTGGCTGCCTTTTCCCCTTGTAAATGGGAACTACATTTGCTAATTTCCAATCACCAGAATATTCCTGCTCAGAAAGATTTTTGCAGAAGAAGTTGCAAGGAAATGTATAGAAGTGAATCAAATTTTTTAAAAAAGATCGCAGGAAGTTGATCGGGTCCCCACACTGGAATCCACTCTTCAATTTACCAATTAGATTCCTCAGATGCTTCGCGAGTAAGTGTAAAATTAGTTAACAAATCAATATCGTCTGGCTCAACATCCAACTCAGGCATATTTTGCAGAATGCATCATCGGTTACAATCACAGAAGAGAACTGCGTAAAAAGTATTTGACATTTCTCGACTTTCTGTTACTTGACTCTTCCATCCCACCACCCTAGAAATGCTCCGATTAGACGATTGCGAATTTTCAACGAACTTTAAAACATTTGGAGTTTGGCTTGGTAAGACATCTTGATTCTCTATCATAGTTTCAAGATTTGATAGTAGCTGGACACTTGTTCGCACAAGACCTGTATTCATTGCGACTAATGTACTGTGCGGTTGGCTTTATAAAGCCTGAAAGCTTGTAACTTCTTAGTAAAGAGACGCTTTACACGATTATAGTAGGTTTTTAGCCCATGACTATTGCCAGACCGACCAAATTTATGCGGAACAGAGTTTGTCAATCAAAATCTAAACTTGTGGATTTAAATATCAGCCAACATATCATTTACCGTTTTTCCGATCAAAAAAAGCAAAGTCCAATTTAAAGCTTGAGGAGTTCTATAAATATATGCTTTATCCGCTTTAGGCCAAAAATATTTCACTGACCCCCTCCACCGATGTATTGGTGTATGAACCTGTGTGGGGAAGGAAGGACTCGACATTATGATCACTTGTGCTCAAAGGTGGAGACTAACATTCTTCTGACACCAAGGACAAATCATCTCACAAAAAACCAGATCAAGAACAGATTCAAAATGGCCTAGTAGGTTCAAGAATTACTTGCAAAAGACTAAAATATGAGAAAAGGTTATAGAAATCTTGCTGTCTATAAAACAGAAGCTGTCCCATTAGCCCAACCAATTCCAGGAAAAATTAAATCCCAACTAAATTACTGGTAAATTTTGGATCTGACGAGAGAAGTTCTATAACCTGACTGAAATGATCATAAAACTCGACAAGCCCAACCGAACATCGATACATATTACATAACAACAAATCGGAATCCTTGATATTTAATTTTTACACATACAGCATCTACAGTGACATTTGCCGGCATACCTACCCTGTAACATTTATGGCATTTCTTAACCAGGATAGCAACACCCCCACCGTTCCTATTATGCTGCCAATCACACCTGAACACCTGGTAACGATTTTCAAGAATCAGAAAAACCTGGATCATTTTGCGTGTTAGCCAAGTTTCTGTGGATAAAACAACAAATATCATGTGACAGATATCAATAATTTCGATGTTGAAATCGTCGATTTTGTTCACATTGCTACGAGAGTTGAGGAGTACAGAGGAAACAGATTCATTTTTCTTTGTTGAAGTCGGTGCTAGTTATTGTATTGTATGTTATGTTATTGTATTGTATGCGAGTTATTATACGCAACCCAGTATGGTTATTCAGAGGACAGCCATATTTTACAAGACTACTTTATAAAGGATACCTGGAAATTGATAAAGCAGGCTGAGGCGGATTGATGAGGGGAAGAGATAACAAAGGAGGGGGTGGTGGGGAAACAGGGTATGTTCGATATAGCGCCTCGCATCCTGGGGCAGTGTGCTTCTTCTTATGACCAGGTCGTCCACATCGATAATTGGATAACGCAAGCCTACAATTAGCTGTAGAATGTCATCGTCACACAAGTAGTAGCGTTTGCCGTTGGAGTTCCGAAAATGTGCAAAACTTCCGGAAGATTTAGGTTTGGCAGGAGATTCTTCATCGTTATAGAGGATAGCTGCAACATTTCGGTGAAAAGAAACCTCAACAATAGGATCAGGATATTCCGATTCATGCCTGAGACTATTTCTTACATCCATCAAGATATTTCCGAAAACATTCATACCATGGAATTTTGCGGATTTGGCACCAGCAGAGTCCCAAAAATGAAGCCCAGAGGCCTCAAACCCATCCGGTGGATAAGTCGAGTGAACCAGGGGGAGTCCGCAGCTGTGGAAGTTCCAAGAGCTTGTCGAAAAGGAAAATACTGATCGATTTTATGACGGATCAGATCTTCCATCAGCTGCACGTCCTCGTCGGATCGGATCAGATTTCGAGCGTTTCATAGGAAGACGGATAGCACCGACTCCAATATTTTATTATAGCCAAATATTCGTAGCCAAGACGTAAATACTGGGATAACAGTAAGCTTTACTGACTTGTATTTCCAATTCTGATAGCAGCAGAGAATGGGAAAAGGGCGAAAAGAGGATCCTAGTGGCCCTGCCCAATACGAGGAGCAGGGGTGGCAGCGGTTGGGGTGGTCACTAAAGATCTAACACTAACCGTATGGGCTGGACAGAAAGAAATTGGAGAGAATACTTGACCGAGGAATCAGGGAGGTAGTCTACGGGGTGGTCAGGAAAACTTCCCTGCAAGAGCTACCTCCTCGGAATATGGAATAAACGACGCAAATTTGTTGGTTCACCGGGTGAAGGCAGAAGATTATAGGACCAGTGCACTTAAGGCATACCGGAGAACTAGAAATAAAACACAACGCTTTATGGTATATCTCAGCTAATTTTTCACTCCTAATTAACCGCACATGGCAGAAAGAGCTATACAAACAGAAATAAGGAAAACGGTGAGAAAAAAGGCAAAATAAGAGCAGCAAGCAAAGGATTAAAAGCAGGTTATGAAGACAGAACGATTGGAGGCAATGCGGACGGCACATGAAACACCAGAAAAAACAGAAAGTAAGTAAACTCACAAAAGCAGAAAATCAAACAATACAGGGTACGGCACTGCAGTGCGATGCGACAGATTATGCAAAAGCAGAAAAATCTGAAAGTAGAGGTTAAACGCAGAAAATGGAATAGAAAATGAAAGCCACATAAAATGTTAAAAGCAGATTCGGCAGAAGGAAAATAAAGCAAAAATCATAAGGTACTCAGAGGTTGCAAATAGCCAATAAAACAGCACACAGACCACGTGTCAGATTTCCGAATTAAGATAAGACCGATTCAGCAAACAAAAGAAATTCTGAAGGAAACAATAAAGTCGAAATTCGCATGCATTGGCTTCTCCACTAACGGACAAGGAACAGAAT
>JASAND010025959.1:0-18656 GCA_030248195.1 Trissonchulus latispiculum
GGGCTTTTCCTCCCAGCTTATTGTACAAAAGGCGAGGCCACTGCTCCTGCGGGATCTGGTAGATATTAGCCGCTGACTCGAATTGTGGAAACCATTCTTCCACTGACATCGTTTCAGGTTCGAATTTAGGGACTTCCCGGAGGATATCCATATACGTACGATAGAGCCGGGCATTATGGGTCAATTCCGAAGCATCCGTAGCCTGCATTGTAGGTGGCGTCGGATGTTTAGAAGCTGAAGAAGAGGGCCTACCCTGCCTGGGCGTGTAGTAGAGTCCGGACTCTGGACGAGCCGGTCCAAGACCCGGAGGGGTCAACGGAGGGGGTTGAAGACCTGGACTCCCAATATTTGACGTGGCCACTGGCACAGGTTGAGGAGTCTGAACCGGTCGGGGAACCACCTGATTCGGCTGCTGTTGAGGGACCCCCCGGCGGCCCCACTTGCACCCGAACTAGAATTTGGGGGTGGCTGAGCACTTTTGATTTTCTGGATTTCCCGAGCAACCGCAGCAGACTGATTTTCTGGATTTCCCGAGCAATTTTGTCGCTCTGGAAGAGACCCCGGGGCTCCCCCATTTGAAACCAACGGAAAAGCTGGATAACCCTCATAATTAAACACAAAATACTGATTCGAGTGAGGGTCGTAAACTAGCTGAGGACCCGATTTTTGACTCCCGGAACCCTCCTGGGGACCTGTCCCACCCGGCTGGAGAACTCGCATATACGTACCTTGTGGGTATTGTTGGCACGGGGGGCACCAGACGAATCCTTCCGCCTGGCCCCACGTTCCGGAGGCCGCTTCTGTGCCGAGCGCTATCGAACGATCCTGCGTAGCCGAGACTTGTCCATCTGTAGGTTGTGCCGGCGGGTCCGGTTGTGATTCCTGCGGCTTGGGCGAAGCTGTTGAAGTTGGAGGCGTTTGACCCCTTTCGGGCGTATCCGAATCTGCCAGCTGGATGAGCTCCTCGGAGGGAGTCTGACGCCCACTCCCAGTCTCTACAAGGTCGCCCCCCCGAGACTGAGGGTGAGTGTCCTCACCTTTGTCGTAGCGGTACAGTTCTGCCACCGAAATTAGTGGGAGTCCCCGATTTTTACATTTTTGGTCAAAAAACTCCTGTAAAACGTCGTAGAGGTCACCCTCCCCCCGTTCAAGGGCCATATCCAAATATGCATCAAGGTCCGGAAGCTTTTTCTGTGCGCGGGCGTCGGGCCGGGCGGGGTCTCCCCCCGAGCTCCCAGCAACCGACTCCGTGCCTTGAGGCGAATCACATCCGCCCACTAAACTGCTTGACGCACCCCCCAAAATTTTTATTGAAGTTTCCCCCGACTCCGGGACTGGGGAGTCTGAAGTGACATGAACGCGAGGAGGAGGGGGAGGGGGAAATCTGCGCATTTGAGACCCCCCAAATCCAAGCGAGGACCCCCATAAGCAGTCGACAGGAGATTCCCAAAAGAACCCCCAACCCCCCCGACGTTATTTTGGGGAGGATCACGCCCATTACCAAAGGTGGAGGTACCCCCCCCCCCCCCTCAACCAATCTGTATTTAGCTGGGGCGACCTTACCCCACCCATACCTAACGACTGGGTAGCAACATTCCCCCCATTTTGCTGGAGAGTAGAATTTTGGGCGGTTCCCCGCCACACCGCAGATTCCTGGGGGGGTTGGGATCTTGGGGTCCCCCGCCCAATACCCGTCAGAGGCCTCCCAATAGGAATTTGGGGGTGGGGGTCTGGCTGCCTAGCCCCCCGACCACGGCCCCCCGACCTAGCTACTCCCGAAAAATTCGGATCCGCCATTATACTAGAATTTTGCGAAATTTGAGAAATTTCACAATTTGGTAATTGCTCAAAAAGCAAAACGACGTCTTTTTGACGTTTTGCGACTGCACGTGTTATTGGAGGAGAATAATTTGAAGAAAAAGTTTTTAACATCTACCTCTGTCACGGTCGCCACATTTGTGAAGTTTGGTCCTATGTGCGCATATAAATCTCGAAATAAAGACCGGACTTCAAATCAATATGAGAAGACTAGTGCAGGTTCAGGTCTAAGGTGTGTGATGTAAAAACTAAGTCAGAACCCTAATTTCTCCTCCAGATAGCCTAGTGAAATTAACCAAACACAAAGTTAGTTTTTACTATAAACGAAACAAACAAGCGATATAACTCAGAACAATAAGAAAAACTCACGATACAGTGACACTCAAAATAAAAGGCACTGTCACTACGACTCTAAATAATGGCGGACCCTACAGAACAGTGCACCCACTCAAACTGTCAAACCCAGCACAACTGCCCTAAACCGGTTTCAGAACTTATATAGTCCAAAGTAATCAATAAAGCCAACCCTACACACAAGTAAAGAATGATTAATTGCTATCATGTCAAAGTGTAATTTTGAACATCTGTCATTCTAAATACTAATACTATTACCACAATTATATCACAGAACTACAGTACAACTATTTTTATACATGTATCGCCAACTTCACAATGTAAATTAAATTACTGTAGAAGTCTATAGATTACTGTAAATTTAGAGTCTTAGACTTAGGCTTAACTCATCTGACTGACTGATATTCCACAATATTTAGAAATTTGGCGCTGATGATTATGAGTTTGTTATGTCAAGTAAGTAGATGGCACATTTAATTAAATATTGCACCGCCCCCATTTTTTGACCAATCAATCGAATGAGCCGGGAATATTTTCAACAATTCCATATACATATTTCAAATTCAAGATATTCTGTTTTTACTGGTTTTCGAGTTTCAGTTATAACGAGAAGAGGGAGAACTAAAAATACTGCACGTTGTCTTCTTGACATTTCACATTAAACTGTCACAGTTCATTACCTTGTTCCGTGCCAGCGTACTCAGGTTCACGTTCCTGTACGCGTTCGTCGACCCAGTCTTGTAGTCTGCTGGCTGCACTTTCAACAACAGACATACTGGTGGTTCTCATGTCTTCCAGTGCTGCAGGAGATGGCTCACGCTCCTCAGGAATACCTTCAAAACAATGCCAAGTTTGACTAACTACATTTTGCACACTATTGTAGTATAGCACAGTGTCTTATTATAAGGCTAAACAAGCTTGTCTTGCCTTTTTATTTCTCGAGGGTCTACCATATTGTTTACGCATGGCGACTCAGTTGACTGTTGCTGTGCTAGCTGTTAGTTTGGTGAGTACTTTCCTCGCGTACTTAATTAAACAAATTTATTTTCCCTCCAACACTTGTTATCTCAAAAACGTGGGGCCTCCGTTGGAATTCGGACCTGATTAACGCTCCGATGGCTCTGCTAACTTAGCTAATGCAACAATGCCACAGTCGCATCAAGCAAAAGGAATTCATATCCAAGCTGAAGTGATAAACACACAAGTGCAATTACATTGACAGTGGACCTGACAGACATGTGCAGGATGGGGAATTTGGAGCGGGAGTGGGAGGAACCCGGGGGGGGGGGAGTGAGCCACCCTCTGAAAGTATGAGCTCCAGGTCTGGGGGGGATGAATCCCTCCTGAATCCCAAAACACGTGTGAAAGGGCAGCTTTCTTACTTTGTTGAGTTGCATTCGTTTGGTGAATTAGATAACTTTACCAGTTTATATGCGACCACAGAAGCAAATTTCGGAATAGAAATCAGCTATTTTCTCTTGTTACTAGTAATCTGTCCAGCATTCTCAAACAGTGGATTAACTAAAATTAAAGTTTTCTTCTCAAATGTATTTAGTTTTAATGTCTTTTAGTTTATTGAACACTAACCAGAGAGTCGGTCGTCTCTGTCATCATCGGACCAGGTTTCCACGATGGCTGAGTCACTGGCAATCGAGTCATAATCTTGGACGTCAAAAAATCCTCCAACTACAAGTTTATTAGTAAGTTTGATAACCATGTCCTCGACAGATCTCCAAGCAATGGTTCGATACAGAAGCTTGCGTTTTTCATTTTCTATGACATTTTCTTCTTCTGCCAACTTTATCTGCAGCAGCAACAAATGTCATTGGCTGTGTTCAACTTGAGTCTAATTTGCTTTATAATGTATGTAGCCATTAACATGCCTTTGAAGCTTGTCAGTTTAGGGAAGATATTCTTGGCATATCCAATTGTTCAAACGAAGAGCGATTAGACAGTAATTAAAAAGGTACCCCAATTATAAGATATTAGGTATCATATGATAGAACCGACGGCAAACCATTAAATTTATAAAATTCACCAGAAAATCTGAAAGATAGTTATACAGTCCTCTATGACAGTTGAAAGTATACAACATTAACTGAATTTGTTAAGGACCATCCAACTCTCCAAGACATGCAGCCGTTCAAAAGCTGTTTAATGCTCAACTTTTGTTTAAAAACACCTATCTGAATCAAGCCGTTGAATTTTGGTGCACTGTGAAAGTGCTAATACCCAAGGTAATACTTCCCTTTTAAGTTTGGACAACCAAATATCTTTCCACATAATTGCTTGGCCAAAATAACCGTTGATTATGTTGCCGTTTCCCATTTATGCACAATCATGGCAAGTTTTCAGAAATTGTTCAAAGTAATCCACGATTTCATAGTTTACCTTCTCTTCTCTGGCTGACTTCACAGTTTCTTCTAGTTCTTGCAATTTCGCAATTTCTTGCAATTTTAGAGTTTGCAGCTTCTCAACTTCTTCAGAAGTTTTTAGAACCTCAGTTTGCAACTCCTGCAAGCGTTGATATTCCTTTTGTTTCTGTTCTTCTATTTCTTCCTCTCTCCGCTTAATTTCATCTGTCTCAATATCGTGGCGGACATCCTGTGCTGCTAACGTCATAGCAACAGTGGACAACCGCTCGCTGTCCAAATCGAGTCCAGAATCGGCAGGTGTTAACTAAATAAACAATTGACAAGCAACCGTTTATGTTAATTGTGATTGTTAATTGTTAATTCTTGGAATTAGCATAAATCTTACCCACTTATATGCTACAAAGTATCAGGGATGCACATTTCAAGCGGTTGCTTCCAGGTGTAGCTTGACTTTGAAATTGAAGGACATAATCATTTTGAGTTTATAGATATTAACCTTGGATAAAGATCAAGCACCTTAATTAATGGCTCACACTTTCTTCAAAGATTTACATTGAAGTGATTGGTTACTCCATCTTAATACATTCCGTAATCAGGACAAGATTAGTAATCATTCATGCACATAAAATTAAGTTGGAATAGCACTCAATGGATTACTTACATTCACTCTTACCGTGGTGGCATGCTTTTGTTTAGAGACCTTTGAAACGCTATAACTTCGCAATTTTGGGATTTGGCAGGAGCACTTCGTTTTAAAGTTTATTATCAGTACATTCACATGAGTTTACAATACTAGCAAATTTAGAAAAAACTTGGAAAACTTTTCTGACATACCGGCTCTAAATTTTTTGTACATCGATCTCTTACAACTGTAGAATCGGCAAAAATTTCATTTTATGCCATGATATGACGGAGGTGTGGGATGGGCCGAGGGACAATTTTTGGATTTTACTCAACAGGTCTCAGTGTCCCAGAAAATTTGCGAAATATCAGGTGACACGGAAGTTTCGCAAATTTGCATTGAATTTTCTCGCAGCTGGAGAAGTTTTACCGCAGACCAAGAAAATGTCTCTTCACAATAGTGCGAATTTTAATCTGTCAAAAGTCACGCGAATCCATTGTTTAGTTTTTAGAGAAATCAATGTTCAAACCAAAAATAATCGCAGTTTAGCCAGAATGGTTTTCTATCAAATCTCTAACATAAAGTAACTATTAGCTAATGGGCAATGATAAAACGTGCAGTTAGACTGTACATCGATTGAGAAACCACGTTTGTCAGTAATATATTGGGCTGTAATTCTGAATTAACTAATTTCCTCAAAAATAGCTATTTTTTGACCCACAACATCTTTTTGGCTTATACTGACTTAACCACTAGCTAGATAACTCAAAGGTTGTATAAGCAAAAATCTTCATTTCTAGCCATAACTACCAATTCAGTGTATCTACCAATACGAATCCTGGCAAAAACCAAAAATTTCTTATCTTTTCACTTTGGACAGTTTCTAAAGATTTTTTAATGAATTGAAGCCCGTAAAGTGTCAAATTTATACAACTTGATACCAGCACCTGTTAATATAGCTTAGCAAACACTTTCCCCATTTATGTACCTCTTTTTCATCAACTTGAGTTTCGACATCGTATCTGGGAGAAACTGATGAGACATTACTGGCGATGTCCGTCCCCAAGGAATCTGTCTGAACGTCAACATCACGGTCAGGGCGTTTAACCTGACTACCATTGTTGGAGATGCCGGACAGAATACTTCCACTGTCTGCGCCCTTTCCGGAATCCGATTTATTGCTTTCTTCAGCTTCAGAACGAGGCTTACTTCGGCTTCTCTTTCGATTATTTTCTACAAATTTAAAGGGACTCCCACAATAAATAAATATGTATTGTCATGGTAGTGAAATTTGTTAATCTTTAATCGTATAGCGGGACTATTTGAATGGACTAGCAGATGGCTACGATGTAGTATGCGAAATTCATAGCCTGCACTAGACACGGTAAGGAATTACATGTTTCTGACTCTGCACCCCATTCTGAGAAAGTAACTAATTTGATACTAAATGAAATATCTGTGGTAGACATCGCATTTATATTGGAAATGAGACGACCAACATAAAAGCAAACATGCTTTTCAGTTTTCATTCAACTGCTTTTCGGCCTTTCAAAGAACTACTACGCACTTTGAATTCTTGGTGATTTCAGTAGCTTTCCTTCCAATTCCTTTCGGAGCTTCTGCCGTCTTTCCTTCTGTTTTCTCCTCTCTTCGGCCAACTCTGTTTGCAATGCTTCCTGAAAATAAAACATGTCTTGCATAAGTATATATTCCCACATCCCAATTCTTGAATCTCACTACTTATGCTTCTTTCTTTTAGTGTACCTGACATACTGACACCACATCACAATAATGCATACTAATTTGAATGAGGTATAAAACGTTCCCAATCGATGACACAATCGTGTAATCTAATGACAGCACCGTTATGATATGTTAAAAATGCGAAGAAGGAGACAGGTTCAACTCCTGATTCCTTCTGTATTATTGTAGAACCATGACATCGGTTAGCAGTAGTGTCGGCTTAGCAGTGATTTCACATATTAATTGTGTGCTGGCATTTTTGACACCTTGTCTTCACAATTAGCCGACTTGTCTAAAAAGGTTCGGTTGGGTATTTGTCAATCGCGGCTATTCGGTGTAAAGCATCACAACAGAATATTCAACTGATTTATATGAAACCAATGAAACTAAGAGTACATGACGGATTAAATTCATTCTGGTAAATTTATACACTGATCGTGCGTTCAATTTTAGAAGCTGAACTAGCCGAAAAACAATGTCTGGCAGAACGCAAGAGGCTCACTGTACCTGTGCAATTTTTCGTAGTGCCCATGTATTTCCTCTTACAACTCTTTTATCGTACATGATGTTACCATAGAACGGCTTGCTAAAAACAGAGATTATAAAAAGCCAATCATTTTAATCGCAGAACGGACGCGTTAAATTTGGTTTGTACAGAAACTAAGGGACAATTACAAATAGTAATTTGCTCAAAATTTAAAATAATTGAACACAGCAGCACGATTCTGAACCTGACTGAAACGGTCTATTAGCCAAAATCTACAAACACTACAAAAGCACAACAACTCGTCTGATAAACTTACTCTTCCTGCTTGTCATTTCGAAAACTCGCATAATGCAGAGTGCGAGGATAGCTTAAACTTGTATAAAACTTCTGAGGCTGCGCTTGCTGTACAGATACCATCTCACTAAAACTGCTACTGCGCACGAAAGCTGAGCCCAACACACTACCGCGTAGAAAGAAGGATTATATATGAGGTGAATGCCTTTGGCACAGTTGCCATGGAAGCGACACTCAGAATCCCATAAAACTTTATAGCCTTCCTACAGTTCATGTGAGCTCGTGTGAGGAAGCACGAAAGTGCAAAACTTCAACTTGTTTTCTGATAAATAAGCCAGCCTTAGAAGATAACATTTATAGACACGCAGTATTTAGTGATTTGTATACAAATCAGTCTGTATCAAAACATCAATAAATTGGATATATATGTTTACAGTTGCGTTCGACCCGCACCACTGCAGATCTGTGCAGAGTAAAGGACAAAACGGCAGTCCATCATTAATACGACAGAAAATTTAATAGAACTGTTGGATTTGAATAAGTTTTGAATTTTTTGAAAATTTTTGGCTTAGGTTGTGATTCTTTTTGGAGACATCAACTTTGAACCCTTACTTACTCATTCATTACTTGGAGTTAAGAAGCCATTTTTATATCATAATGGAGTTTAACATTTTCTCTTTCTAATGAATGCAATGAAACTAACTTCAGTTTTCGGAAACTATTTTACTGCATTTTCGATGTACTTTAATTTTCCAGATTTTTTTACAGACTAAAGTATTTTTCGTGAGAGATTGGCTACATCATTCGATTCCACTATCAAATAGCTGGGAATGGGGACACTTTTTAATTATCGTGAAATCACTCTTCGTTATGAAGAAATTAGCTGAAATGTTTGCGCAACTTTGATTTTGCCTACTTTTCCCAACTATGGCAAGCGGTCACCGTAGCTTAAAAGCAGCAATCGGGGCAACTAAAAAGGGTCCCTGGGTATTTTTGTGTAAAAACACGTCCACTAAGTGGGAAGCCTCTAGCTTGCATAGTGAATCGCTGGAATAATTTGGTCATGTTTTTGCAAAAACAATATACATTTTTATGATAACAGCTTACGAGATTGGAAGTTGGAAGATTATCATGCCTCGGATAATCGGCTTCTACGAAACCTTCACATCGACACCCTTGGTTTACGGCTTGCGTAGCTCAAGAAAACGTGGAGTAATTGATTTATGCAAACATGGCAAGTTTTCAACGCCAAAATAAGTAACTCGGCTATATCTCCCAACAGAAAACAGCTAGAAAGTCGCTTTCAAAAGCGAAAGTGTAGAGCTCAAGGAGATCTTTCAAGTGAGTATAATCATGCAGCTGCTGCTCAACTGTCAGAAACTAGCAAAAACCGTCCAGAACGGAAATCTCGATATCTTGAAGCGGCATTGCGCGGAGGGTGTTAGAATGCTAAAAGAACTTATTTTGAAAAGTTTCATCAAATTTCATCTTGGTTTGAGCCGTCACAACAATATCTGCCCAAAAGGAATCACCTCCTTAAGGTGCTGGTATCGCTTTGTGTAAATTCGACCCTACAAGCTTCAATTCTTCATGAAAGTGGATGACATTTTCCAAATACATTATATTCGTGCTCTTTAACATTCTGGGACCAGTCCCGGATTTTTAGGTGCAAAGATAAGAAGTTTTTGGTTTTCGCCCTTATTCTCTAAGTACGTAGTCGCTACACCGGATTGGTTATGATGGCTGGAAAGAGGGCACCAAAATGAACATTTTTGCTTTTACAACTTTTGAGCTACCTCTAATGGTTAAGGCAGTATAAGCCAAAAACGACTTTTGGGGTAAAAAAAATGGCCATTTTTGAAGAAATCAGTTTTTTCAAAATTACTGCCAAATCTTACAGACAATTTCGGCTTATTTATACTCAATCGATACCCCGTCCAATTGTGCATTTTATCAATACCTATTCGCTAGAGTTCGTTGCTTTAAGCTGGAGAATTCGCCGAAAAACCATTTTGACAAAATTGCGATTATTTTGTTTTGAACATTGATTTCTCAAAAACTATTCAATGGATTCGCGTGATTTTTGGCTGAATGAAAATTCGCCCTATCGCGGAGGGAAATTTTTCTTGGTTTGAGCAAAAACAGCTCCAGTTGTGAGAAAACTGAATTGAAAGTTGTGCAATTTCGTGTCATCGCGCATTTGCGGGATTTTCTGGAGTATTGAGACTTGTTGAGCCAAATCCAAAAAAATGTCCCTCGGCCCACGTGTCCTTCATATCATGGCCCAAGAAGAAATTTTGGCCGGTTCTACAGTTTTGAGAAATCGATGTTCAAAAATTTTTGGTCTATATTCAGTCTGTCAGATGTCAGCATGTCGGCAATTTTTTGCTATTTTTTGCCAATTTTGCTGGTTTCTTGAACTCATGTTAATGTACAGATTTTAAGCTTTAAAACGATTTATAAAGCTCTTTCCAACTCTCAAAATTGCGAAAGTTATAGCGTTTCGAAAAGTTACGACAAAAGCACTGCACAAAAGGATACCAGCACCTTAAAGGGGGTGTCTCATATCTCCAAGTTTTTTTAGGTGAGAGCGCCATAGGATTTTTCTGCCTCCCGGATTTACTAAAATCGGTTTTGAATGTGTTAAAAGTGTCTAGATATGGAAATATTTACGATTTAGTGCAAAAATGTGAGTGACATGGCACTTTCCACATCATTCAAATAATTACATGAAGCACCAAGATTACTATCGTAATTTACGACCAGACATTAGTATGTCATATAAACATCTCTGACCAAAATTCTATTATTTTAGAGTAAACTTTGCATCTCTCTAAAATTTGATGTCATCAGAAAGTGACTGGCTTGCGGCTTAGCCACCTTCATGTAGGGGGGGGGGGGTGTAAACAGATATTGATGGTAAATAAGGACAAGGTCCTCCTGTAAACGGCGGATGTAAATATTCGTCAATAACTTGGAATACTGCATGTTTTGCTAATGATTTGCAATATTTACAACTAAAACTGCTAGTTTTCGTTTATACGGAAAAATGGAAATCTTGCAAAATATTTGGAATAGAATTTTTGAGGCTAAATTTTATTTACTACGTTAACTCCTCCCTCCCCTCCCACCCTCACCCAGTATTTGGGAATCCACTTCCACCTCCCCTAAAATTGTTCAAACCACCTACCTTGGTTTTTGGAAATTTCAGCTAACAATTAGCAAACTGCAGCGAAAAGACCCCCAGCCCAGAGTTTCCTTGGGGGCATATTTTAATCCCGAGTAAATCACGCCTTGTTAGTACATTATCTTTTATTACATAGACGTGATTTGCCCCGCGGCCGCCCAACCCCAATGCCGCGTCCACATACAACAGGTATTACATCTGCCAAGGCGATGCTGATGCATGTAAGCGGCTACGTCGTGACAGGATTAGTAGACAATTATATATAAACTCATACAAAGGAATGAGCGTATATATACACACAGTGACGCAAGGTTGGCAGCCCGGGTTTGTACGCTATTAGATATTTCAATAAAATGCGACTGAGAAAAAAAATTAAAGTTTAGTTTATGAAAGTAAAGCATATGTAGGTGTACCACCTGTTTGAGTTGGGGCGGGGAGTAGGTCCGAATTTGGCTCGGGGGACCCCACCCAAATCCGAAATTTGGGGGGACCCCCCTAAGCTGTACCCAAGTTTTTTTAGCTGAAAATGCTCCTTTTTCAATGTACAGTATATATATATACATTAAACGCATAGGTGTAACGGAGATTTGGGGTGGGGGGCCCCCCTCCCCCGGAATTTTGGGGGCCCCCTTTTTAGACCCCCCCACCCAAACATAGGTGTACCTTGAGAAAACTTTGGGGGAGGGGGTAGCCAAAATTAGGGTGGGTGGGGTCAGCCGTTTTCACGTGGGGTGGGGTCCGGAAA
Organism: Trissonchulus latispiculum; assembly: GCA_030248195.1. NCBI lineage: Eukaryota > Metazoa > Nematoda > Enoplea > Enoplida > Ironidae > Trissonchulus > Trissonchulus latispiculum. Next base: position 11,626 of record JASAND010025959.1, read on the forward strand.
AATCGAATTTGGGGGGGTAAAAAATTTTTTGGTCGAAAATTTAGAAAAAATTCGCAAATTTGCTAAAAAAGCGTTATTTCCAACAAAAAACCAACAATATTTCTTCATTTTTGCTCATTTGTTCGAAAAAACTTGGATTTTTTGCAAAAATTTCGAATTTTTACTAATTTTGAAGCTAAATTTTCAAAATTTTGAGGGTGGGGTCTGGCAAATTTGGGTGGGTGGGGTCTGGGATTTGGCCATTTGGGGGTGGGGTCTGCCTCCAAAATTTCGAGGGTGGGGCCGGCACTTTTCCGTTTGGGGGCGGGGTTCCCCCCCACCCCCCCCCCCAGGTACACCTATGCCCCCAAACCTCCCCCCAAAAAATTTTTCAATTTTTATGCCAAAAATAGCATTTTCAGCCATTACTAATGCCGAAAAACATGAAATCAGGAAGTAATTTTAACACTAGACAAAGACAGGGGTTTTAAACTCGAAAACTTGATTGCCAACTTGTTTCTAAGTCCAGAATAAGGTCAATATTAAGTCTAGAAGTCCATAAAACCGTTATAAACGTGTATTTCTCGCGATAATAAGCACGTTAAGCCAAAAATTTGGACTTTTGAAAAATTTTGCATAATTTGCCCTAAAAATTCCCAATTTTTGGCCAATTTTCGACAGAATTTTGGCCCCCAGTTGGGGGGGGGGCGGCCCCCATCACATTTCGGAGGTCGGCCAAAATTTACGCCCCCCCGAGACCCAAAGTTCCAGGGAAACTATGCCAATTACACCTATATATGATTAAACCAACGGTAATCTTACACTCATTGTTTCACCGGAAATTTGGTTGGGGGGGTAAACTTCGGAAATTTGGTGGTCGACTCCCTAAATGTGATTGGGGAGTATATACTCCCCCCCGAACCCTCCCCAAAATTTCGGACCTCAGAAAATTCAAAAAATGGCCTAAAAACCAAAATTTTTTTAACAGTTTTTTATCGTTTTAGGCGTTTTTACACCGTTTTAAACCAATTTTAAGCCAAAATTTGAGAAAAATTTGACAAAAAATGACCATTGCAAAATTTAGCTAACTTGTTGACCCCAAAAGTGCTGGGGGAGGGATATCCGGATATATAGTCCAAAGATCTGGGGGGGGGGGGGTAAAGTTGGTAGAAAATTTGGGGGGGGGCAATTCAAATTTTAGGTCAGTTTTACTGTCTTTGCTCTGGCGACCCTCCACCCCGTGGTTCCGACCCCGTGGGAAAATTTTTTATTTCACCCCAGAAACCGAGAAAAACCTTCCCTATGGGGTTTTTGGAGACGCAGAATCCAAATTTGAGATCTGTTTCACCATAATCTAAAGTTTTTCAAAATTTGAAAATATTTTTGAAATTTATTATATAATTATATATATTTTTTAAATAGGTAAAGGTAAAGGTTACCCCTGGAGAAGTCTCCCACCCTTACAGGGTATGGGGGGCCGGTGCTCATCCCCGGTTTCATTGCCCTTGAGCCAGGAGTGCCACCTCGAATGATGACTGCAACCGTGGAGGAGGGGCCAGCTCCTCAAGGCAGATGCCCTACACAGTCTCCTGTTACCTTCCCACATTTGTGGTACCCATTTACCGACCAATTAAGGATGGATAGCTGGGTTGGCTAGAGCCCACGGCGAACCGATATGTGCTTAGTCCCTTGCTCAAGGGGATTTGTGAAAGCCTTGTTTCAGCGGGGATTCGAACCTCGGACTATCGGATCCAAAGTCGAACGCCTTAACCACTCGGCCGGCACGGCACACAAATTTTTACACACGGCATTTTTTAAATTGCATAAAATAGTGAGCAGGTGAATAAACGGCAGGGTGGGAGGGAAAAGCATGAGCATTGGTGAGCAGGTGAATAAACGGCGGGGTGGGAGGGAAAAGCATGAGCATTGGCATGGTGCTAAAACGGACCTCAGATTTGGATTCTGCGTCATCAAAAACCCCCTTGGGAAGGTTTCTCTCAATTTCTGGGGTGAAATAAAAAATTTTCCCAGGGGGGTCGGAGGGGGGGGGTGGAGGGTCGCTAGAGGAAAATTGGTTGGTCAGACAGTACAACTGACCTCAAATTTGAATTCTACCCCCTATGAATCATTTTTCATGAGATTCTCCTTCAAATAAAAAATTTTCACATGGGCTCACCTCCCGAAAACCGGGTTCGGCGCCATAGAGGCCGCGGATTGAGAGCTTAGATGTGCTAGGGGGGGACCCCTCCCCCAAATGGAGGGGTCACCGACCCTCTCCCCTAAAATTTTTTTCCAACCCCTCCCCCCAAGTCGGCCTTCGGCCGACCCCCCTCCCCCTAAAAATATTCAAACCCCCTACCTCAATTTTTGAAAATTGTTAGCCAAAAATTCAAAATTTTTCAAAAACTACCAAAAAATAGCGAAAAATTGCTATAATTCGCTTAATTGCCTGAAAAATCGCTAAAAATAACAGAAAATTAGGACAATTTTTCAGTTTTTTGAAGATTTTTGCCGACACCCCCCGAAAATTTTTCTTACTCCTCCCCCCAAATAGAATTTTTCAGACCCCCTCCCCCTTTTTTTGCCAGACCCCCTCTCTACTTTTTTCAAACTCCCACCCCCCACTTTTTTCGCCAGCCACACCTATGATTGAGAGCTACATTAGAATTTGTGTTTTATCTGAAACCGCCACCTTCGAAAACCCCCGTAGGCAAATTCTTGCAAAATTTGGTAAAATTTTTTCTATCAAAAACCTTTTTACCCGCTAAAGTGTAAGATTACCCATTAAACGTCAAAAGCTTCTGTCAATAGTTTTTGTATGCGAAAATAGGGCTTGAAAATTGACAAATTTGTGCTAAAATATGCCTAAATTAGCCCAGATTGTGGTTTATAATTGCGTATATTACCTTTTAATTGCTATAAATAACCGTCTTTAGCTGGTTATAGCTGATCTATAGCCATTTTTTCGAAATTTTTCAAAAATTTTCAGCAATTGAAAAATTTTTTCAAAAATTTTGCATTTTATACTTGGTTTGGACCCAATTTTAGAGGGGGGGGAGGGGGTTAAGCTCGGCTTGGGGGGAGTAGTTGAGGTCCGGTAGGGGGGGAACGAGGTTTGGCTTCTCCGTGGGGGGTGTCACAGGAGGTAAACTGTAGCCTGGTACAGCTATGCATAGGTATGGCTGGGCAAAAAAATCTGGGGGGAGGTCCCGACGGAGGGTGGGGGACCCCCCTAAACTTTCGATTTTATGCCATTTTTGACCACTTTTTGGCCAAAAATCTGGGGGGGGGGGTAGCAAAAATCGGAAAATCTGGGGGAGGTTGCCAAAATTTGTCATTTTGGTGGGGGGGGCGTCCCCCCTAACACATCTATGCGACCTATATATGTTTGGGGGGGGAGGGTTTGGGGGGCATCCCCCTCAAATTTTCAGGCCTGTTGCGGTTCCTATTTTTCCTATTTTTTCCTATTTTTTTGTATTTGACCAGTATAAAGTGTAAATTTTCATTGGCATCTTGGTTATTTTTGTTGAACAGAACACAATTTTCTTTAAACTTTGAACGACAAAATAAATTTTTAGAAAAATTTAGCGCCTTCGGCGCAACTATTTTCCTTGTTTTTAAAACGTTATCGTTTCACGTTTGCTTATATTAGTCTTCCAACTTACACTAGATCTTATATACCTTGGTTGGTACATATATTTGTATTGGGTTACTCAATTCTTCGTGTGAAAATTAAAAGCTTTATACGACCGTTGCCACAACATTTTCCTGTTATAAAATTCTTCGTTATGTATGAGCCAGCACGGATTAAATTAAATTCCTATTCCCAAAATGTTTGGTAATTGGGCCTACGTACGTATTTTCGTGTATGTACTACTATGTAATATGAATATGCTGTGCTCTTTGCATATCCACACTAGTTTTACTCATGCGTTAACTATGGGTGTTAGTGTTTAGTTCTACCATTTTAGAAATGGTTGATTCAATCCAACCCAAAGATAACGAATAAGAGATATAAGTAATTGTGGAGGGTTTGGGGTCTGGGTTCCCAGCAAGAATAGCTATTTTTGTGAAATTGAGATTCAGTAGCAATTTTCTTGAGCACTTTGACTGATCTTTTTTAGTAATTTTTCTGTCGCTAGCATGAGTGCGCACAATACTAAAAGTTTTTGTCATTTCAGAAATAAAGTGCTGGCCAGAAGTCGGCAAATTTTCATAACTTTAAGGTTTGAAACGGTTTTTAAGCAGTATATAAATGAATTCAGTCAGTTCTAGAAAATTTTGCGAAATTTTCAGAAGCATTCAAAAATTTTGGGAAATTAATTTTTTCCCACTATATAATTTTTCAAAAATTTTCCAACTTACCAAAAAACCAGTGAGTTCTTTCGACAACTGCGGACGAAACAAAAAACCACTTTTTTCTGGTTGTCCCTTCCGCTGCCCATTCCGGGTTTTACCCAGATTAAATTCAAAAAGTTTAAGGTATTTTCATAGTTCCAGACGCAAGCAGACGCGCTTATGTAAGCGTCTGCATGCTTTATTGAGCATGAATGTGTTACAATTAATTTTAAACGGTTAAAACGGCATGTTACAATCAGAGATGCCGACGCGCATCTACGCACGTCGACGCGCGTCTCTAAGCGTTTGCGACGATGTATGCACCTTAATAGTATCGCTCCGATTGGCCGACCTGTCAAATATTTCAGCTTAATCTGATTATTAGTGATGGGCAGTGGGCACAGGTGGGGAAGGGGGGGACATTTCCCCCTCCTCGGCGAAGTCGTCCACAAGGGTTGCGAAATTGCTCCAACAAAGGGTAAGAAAATTGCCCGAAAAGTAGGTTTTAATTACGACTAAATTTCCCAAAATTTTCCGGTTTCGCCGGATTGTTCACTTACAATCACTATTATTTGCTAAAAACATGTGAAAAACGTGTATTGGCTAAAAATCGATGTTTTTTGTTAAAATTGGCAAAAATCGCTTAAAAATCTTATTTTTAAGCCTGGGAATTCCTATTTTTTCCTATTTTTTGACCAAAAAGTTCCTATTTATTCCTATTTTTTGATGGTAAAATTCCTATTTTTATTCCTATTTTTTGGAAAACCCCGCGCAACAGCCCTGAATTTTTGACCAATTTTACCCCCTCCCAGAATTTTTAGCATACCCTCCCCCAACTTTCGGCTACCCCATCCCCTCCGAACCCTGCCCCAGCGATTTTTGGGACCCAAAAGGTTAGCTACATTTGGCCTAAAAATGGTCATTTTTTGAAAGGTTTTTCTAAAGTTTTAACTTAAAATCGCATTAAAAAGTGTACAAGTGTACAAGCCTCCTCTCCCCAAGTGTACAAGTCCCGCCCGGCCCCTATCCTCTAGATTTTGTACGTTGACAGACCCTCACCCCAAACGGCAAAATCAGTTTGCAAACATTTTCATGATAATATATATACAACTTTTTTTGCTTTTTGGTAATTTTCTGGGGGGACGTTCCCCCACAACGGCGTAAAGTATTTATTATTCATGCGATGCGAGGAATGCACGTTTTCAACTTTTTTCTGAACCCTCCATTCTATATATATTACATAGGTGTACCACCTGTTTGGGATGGACGGGGGAGTAAAAAATCCAAATCTGGCTTGGGGGCATAGGTGTATACGTATACGGTGTGTATACGTAACGGGGATTTGGGTTGGGGAGCCCTCTCCCCCTCCCCCCAAATTTTGGGGGAGGACCCCCTTTTTAGACCTCCCCCAAAAATTTTTTTCAATTTTTATTCCAAAAATCGCATTTTCAGCCATTGCTAATGCCAAAAAACATCCAACCATTAACTAATTTTAACATTAGATAAGGGCCTTCTGGCTTATTTTTGCTGGAGGGGGGCCGCCCCCCATTCGGCGACCTCCCCCCCCCCCATTCGAGGAGCCCCCCCATGTAATGCCCCCCATAAATTCAGACCTCCCCCCCATAATCCCAAAAATTTCCAAATTTTACCATTTTTACCATAAATTTTCAAAAAATTTTTATTTTTATTTTTAACGAAATTTTCACTATTTTAGCCTAGAAACCACTTATAATTAGTCATTTTTTAGCGATTTTTACACATTTTTACACGAAAAACCCGCAAAAATTCAAAAATTTTTTCCAAAATATGCCCCCCTATTTTGGGTCAGCCCCCCCATCGATGGGGCCCCCCCATGAAGCCCACCCCCATAAATTTTTGCCTAAAAATAAGCCCAGACCCCCCGTTGCATTTTACCTTGGACCCCCTTTTCAAAATCCTGGGTGCGGGCCTGACATAAATCTAATAAAAAACCACTCGTATTGCGTTCTAAACCTATTTTCTAGCGCTTTTAGCTATTTCTAGCCATTTTTTCAGAAAATGTTTGAAAAATTGCAAAAATATTTGCAAAAATTTTGCATTTTTTCTCTTGTTTGCACCCCATTTTAGGGGGAGGGGGGGGTCTGGGCTCGCCTTGGGGGGGGGGGGAGTGGTCCAGGTCGGGTACGGGGGGACGGGGGTTTGGCCTTCTCGTGGGGGGAGGGTCTCACAGGGGCAAACTGTAAACTGGTACACCTATATATATACGGGCTTACTGACATTCTCATTGGTCGCTCAGGATCACTGAACCCAAACTATGGACTGGTACACTTTTCTGCCTTGTCTGCCTGTGTTTATAAACAACACGCTGTATTTATTTTAGTTTATAAACCAGACGAAGTTCTGACAAAGATGGTTCTAAGCTGTCGTTTTTACGCGGAGAGGTTTCCAGAAATTGAGGACACTGTTATGGTCAATGTAAGATCCATAGCGGAGATGGGTGCTTATGTGTCCTTACTGGAGTATAATAATATTGGTACGGTTGCATCTTGTGTAAATTTAAATTTCACTGTGTATTTTTGTTTGAAGCTGTGTGTAAAATTTTAAAGTGTCGTTTTTCAATTACAATATAAAATAAAATACATTTAGACGTTATTTTCTTGCTACAATATTATTTTCGAATCATTCAAGCCAAAGATATGCCAACTGCACTAGCAATACGTAACTGAACGAAGTAC
>JASAND010025960.1:0-31265 GCA_030248195.1 Trissonchulus latispiculum
TCAAAAGAATTTAGAATTCGCACATACACTTAACTGAAAACTATTGTTCCTTATCCTTAGTGCTTGTTTTGCACCGATTCCTTTTCGGACTTTCAGCCTGGATGATATCAAGATTGAGATTAGTATAATCGAACGAAATTAGAACGAAATGCCAATAACAATGAGTGCTTTTGTTCTATTTAAATATAATTGTTTGCTGCCTGCTCATTCCAGTTAGCAGGTTTCGTTTAGGGATATAAACAGTTCAGAATATGTAAATTTTTAAAGGTAAGAGAAATGCTGACACTTGACCATTGCCACAGCAGTTTCTTGAGGTAGGTCCTGTACATCCACCGTACTGGAAGTGCTGGTAGCTCTACCTAACAGCCTAATGGACCGAATAGTCTCAACACTTGATATTATTGCTAAATTGATCGCAAAATGTCCATAAACTAAGTGCCAGATCTTAGTTTCGCAAATCCTTGATCCTGATATGTACATTCCTTACCAATATCCATTAAAGTGTGTATGCTCAGGCTCAACCCTTCTCTTTTCGTGTAGGTAGTGGATGGCTTGAACGCCACGTGTTACACTATTTAGTTAGTTGTAGAAAGGTTTCTGTCCTGCCGAACTGTTGGATCTCCCCAACTATATATTCTCTGCGCTGCTTGTAACCTCCTCCATTCCTGCAGATACGTTGGTCAGATACGCTAACCTATATTATTGTGTGTAAGCATTGCGTGCGTGTGTTAGGCAATGTTCAGGCCTTGTGCCCATATTTATTCTCAAATAAATACTTTTTGTATCTAATTCTATCTAGGGCTAGTTAGTGTTAATCTTGTTAGCATACGTTGCAACTTATGGTCTACTATCTATTGGCGAGGCTACCCCAGGACTGGCTCTCCCCAAGCCAGGTGTGTTGTTCCTTGTGGGTTTTGGTGTTGTTCATTGTTGTTCATTTAATCCAATCAGTGGCTTGCACTGTTTATTCGGATTTCCCACTCGTAGTGCAGTAAAAAACCACCTTGAATTCTTGTCGTGAGAATAGTGTAAAGCCGGTTTTAAAGTGTAACCAGCCGGTTTAATCGTCGTGTCAGACCATCCCATCCCTTCATAGATGAAGAAGCAAAGAGGGCTGAGGAGGCAACTTTCCTGAACATTTCCAATTGTGCCATACAAAATTTACACAAAGTTTTACAGTCCCCAAGGGTTTGCAGAACAAGTCAAATGCGCTATTGTTTAGTGCTTCTATCGACTTATAGGAGTCCCTCAAAAATGACTTTTCGATTTTTGTCAAACGTAACCAAATGGACAAAGTTGCAGTAAAGCTTGAGGTACAATGGCAAAGTCAAAAATGGTAAAGTCAAAAACGAATGCCAAAAGTTTGGAAAATTCAGTTCATTCAGCAAAATTTTTTCTCACACTATAAACATCCATCGCTTCGTCGTCACAATACACATGCTATTGTCACAATAGAAATCTGGTGAAGACACCATCTTCTCCAAGCCAGATGTTCATTAACTGCTCATACGCAAGGCAACTGTCGACTCCACAAGCTCCTAGCGCAGTTCTCAGAGACAAACCCGAAAAGTGAGTGATCCATTTGGGCCAGAGAATCTTGTGAACTAACACACTTCGGAAAGGGCAAGCGGACTGTTCTGTCCTCACTTTTAGAGACAAGACAGCTCTTAACGCAACTAACGGTATATCATATGATACCAGCAATAACTAAGCAGTAGTTCAAAACTAGATCTAAAATGCATTTTTATAAGGCTTCATTTCTGTCATTTCTTTCCCTTCCTTGGACAGTTACCGAGGCATAAGCAAAGGCAAAAGCATCCCGGAATGACGACATGAAAGCCGCAGCGGCTGCTGAACCCCTAAAGGAGGATTGAATGGTTCCGGAGGCGGGTTGACAACAGCCTGAAACCCAGCCACAGGATATCCACCTTGCCAGGACGGAAAGGCACGGTTAGCCACGAGCGAGTTAGTTCAGATTGCGAAGGCTCCTCTTCAAGCACAAGGATCTGATCGACGTGACGGCGCCAGATTAGATCTTCCGCTTTCACTTGATAGCTGAGAGGCCCAGTACGTTGCAAAATAGAACCCTGTAACCACCTAGGCTTGTTTCCCTTGTAATCTTTTACCCAGACCCTTTGATCCGGTTCAAACAGTCTAGCATTTGCCAAAGGACCAGTTCTCTTTTGAGGACGTTTCGAAGGAGGGCAAACCAAAGATAATCGGGTACGAAGCTCCCTATTGAACATACGCTTGGCAGGAGAGCCAACGGACTGTGAATAGGGAGTTGAGCGGTACCCAAGGAGGAAATTGGACAGCTTCCTGTTTAGATTCCCACACTTGAGTTTGCTGAAAGTGCTTTTAAATGTTTGGACAAAACGTTCCGCCCCATTGGTTCTAGGATGGTAAGGAGCCGAGAATATTTGCTGGATGCCACAAGACTGCATGTATTCTGTGAAGACATGGGAATGGAATGGAGGACCGTTATCGGTCACAATTTCTTCGGGAAGACCGAACCGAGCAAAAATGGGGCATAGTGCCGCTACGGCCGCCTCGGCTGATGTCGACCGCATAGGCACCACCTCTGGCTATTTGGTAAGGCTGTCAACCAGAATCAGCCATTTTGTTCCATAAAAGGGGCCTGCGAAATCCAGCTGAATACGACTCCAGGGCTTACCCGGGTCATACCAAGGAACGACTGGAGCAGTAGACGGGTTGGGTCTTTGCTGTTGACACCTGGAACAAGAAGCAGCAAACGACTCTATGTCTTTATCAATATCCGGCCACCAAATGTAGCCTCGGGCAACCGCTTTTGACCTGACGATGCCAGAATGAGTTGAGTGTAGTTCTTGTAGTAGAGTACTTCTGAGTGATTGTGGAACAATCACCCTTATACCATTGAGCAGGCAATTCTGTACGATGCAGAGTTATGTCGACAGCGATTGTAGGATTTAAGCTCCTTCTGTATTTCAGTTTCTTAGTTAGGCCATCCAGTCTTTACATGTTCCAAAACTTGACTAAGTGTTGGATCGCAGGACGTTAGTTTCGATGTCTTTGTACGAAATTGGTAAAGTACTTTCTTCTAATAGTTGAACGGTGATAAACATCTTGATAAACAGTCGGCGTTGCTATGATCTTCAGAACGCCTGCAGGTAATCTTGAAAGTATAAGCCATTAAGAAAAGTGACCATCTTTGAATTCTTGCAGCCCCAATGCTGTAAGCTCCTTTGGATTCGCTGAAGAGGGATGTGAGTGGCTTGTGATCCGTGATCAATTCAAAATATCTTCCATACAAATATTGATGGAATTTCTTTACACCAAATACTATGGAAAGTGCCTCTTTCTCAATCTGTGACTAATTTCATTCACTCACAGACAAGGTCTTCGACGCACACGCTATGGGCTTTTCACTGCCATCTTCGTGCACATGCGAAATCACAGGGCCGATTCCGACTGATGAGGCATCACACGCCAAGCGGATTGGCAATCGTTTATCGAAATGTGTCAGAATAGACGTCGAGGTACGGGAGGTTTTCAGCTGTTCAAAAGCGGAACTGTGCTCTTATGACCATTGCCACGGCTCATCCTTGCGCAGTAATCGATACAATGGTTCTACAAGAGTCGACAGGTTCTTTACGAACGTACTGTAGTATTGCACACATCCAAGGAAGGACCGCAATTCTTTAGGATTTGAAGGAGCCGGCATTTGCAGAACTGGATCCCTTCTGTGCTGATAATGTGGCCCAAATATTCAATTTGTTGTTGCAGAAATCGGCACTTATTCAATCTAAGGCGAATTCCATAATCTCGAAGACGCTGAAAAATTTGTCGCTAGCTGTCCAGCTAGTTTTCCAGATCTTTGCCGGTGACGACAATATCATCGAGGTAGCAGGCTGGGTCGGGCAGTCCTTCCAATATCTGTTCCATTGTACGTTGGTAGATAGCAGGTGCTGAGCTGACTCCAAAGGGTAGTCGTTTATATCTGTAGAGCCCCTGATGGGTGTTCACAACAATCATCTTCTGCGAATCTTCGGTCAGTTCCATTTGAAGATAGGCATCACGCAAATCTAGATTAGAAAATACTTTTCCTCCTCTAAGCTTAGCAAATATTTCTTCAGAGCGAGGAAGTGGGTGTTGATCAACCAAAAGTTGGGGATTTACTGTCAACCTAAGTAAGGTCCCCAGAGATACGGACTTCACCTGACGGTTTCAGGACCGGTACAATGGGAGCAGCCCATTCAGAAGTGTTAATTTTTTTAATTACGCCCAATTTCTCTAATCGATCCCGATCTTGATCAATTTTGTCTTTTAAGGCGAATGGGACAGGTCGGGCTCGATGAAAGTTTGGAACTGAGCCATCTTTCAGCTTTAAATCAGCTATAATATCTTTAATTTTTCCTAATTTTTCTTCAAAAAGGTCCTTGTAGTCTTCTAACATTTTTGACAAACGACTGTTTTCTGCGTTGACTTTGTAGCATCTGCCGGTCTTTAGGAGGGCAGATCAGTCTAATCTGAACTTTTGAAGCCAATTTTTACCAAGTAATGAGGTACCATTACCTGATACGACTAGCAAAGGAGCCTTATCTTGCTGATTGCTGATCGGAACTTGGGCGGGCTTCGAGCTGACCAAGTATCTTAACTTTTTGATTGCCGAAAGACTGCTGACTGGAACATTCCATCGGATATGGGTTTATCCTTCGCTGCAATCTCAGCCACCTTAATATCTTCGTTAAGCGGCTGGAGGATGGATGTGCTGTTTCGGCTTATGTCGATCTGAGTAGGGGCAAACGTTTTCTTCTGTTTAAAGGATTGACTTAATGACTCTGTCCACTTGAAATCAGCAGGGGTCAATTGCTTTCCAGTTCTATCAATAGTACAGTTCAACTCTGATGCACTGGACAGAAATAAAAAGGGGGTGAATGTTAAAAACGTGTTTTGTATGAAGTAAAGTTTATTAAGAATGAAAAATTAATTAACAAAAACTGCTGCTACAATAACTTCTTGCAGAGTTACACTTTAGCTTTCTAGTTTATTAAAAACTATAAGTTTACATTAATACCTATTACTAAATTATTGTTTCTAATAACGTTACCGTAAAACATTAAAGTTGTATATAAATCGTAAAATTCGAAAGTTATTTGAAGTTAACTTAGTTCCCTTTAAAACGGATTAATAATTATTCATATTTTTACAAACTAAATAACTGTTCGCTCAATCGATTGATATATAGATAGATCGATTGATAGATTCCTAATAATTTCAAGAAATTTCAAACTATAAGTGAAATCTATTTACTAATACATGAAATACATAAGTACAAATACAATTTCATTTAGCTAACACTCACCCCCCCTCTTTATTTCTGTCCGTCCAGTGCATCAGAGTTAAACTGTACTATTGGTAGAACTGGAAAGAAATTGACCCCTGCTGATTTCAAGTGGACAGAGTCATTAAGTTAATCCTTTAAACAGAAGAAAGCGTTTGCCCCTACTCAGATCGACATAAGCCGCTGTTTCTACTACTAATCGATTGGTCCTTCCTTGCGCTTTTGCATATCCGATTAGTTTATGAAACACATCTTCACAGCACCCGTATTAATGCTTCACTGGGGAGGGGGAGGAGCACCTCGCAAAATTTCAAAATTTCAAAAACTACAAGTTTCCAGTGCAGCTGAAAACGTTTTTAGAAGAAGTTTACTATAATCCTCTAGTAAGCTTAGGAATAAACGAGGAGCGGTATTGTCGGCGCAATTTTTGAACAAAATTTTGATTGGAAAGATTTAATTCTAAAAATAATACAGTGTGCAATCTAATAATGAAGCAAAAGCGCATCCAATTTGAAGATAATTTTTGTTTGAAGGAGGCCTAGGCCGTTAGCGCTCAAATAACTTTGACTGAGCAGGGGATTATTAAAAGCTACATAATAAGCTTTATTATTTAGAAAAAAGCTGAGACACCGACCTGATTTCAGCAGATTTTTCCGGAAAATTTTCTTTGATTTTCAGTTTTACTGAAACAACATTCTACAAAAATAAATATACTGAAATAAACTTCCGGTCCCACCCCACTTCAGACAGGTTAGTTAGGAGTAATTAATAAGCTGGAAAAGATTTGAACGTTTAACATCTGTTGATTACAAGATATGCTGACAGCTTAACCGTATTTCAAGTGAGACTAAAAGGCGCATAGATTTGACAGTCGACTAGTGATGTGGATCGGATCGGATCGGCAGCTAAAATTTCAACCGATCCGATCCAGCAAAATTATTTGTCGATCCGATCCGATCCGATCCGATCCGGGTCCTGGATCGGTCGATCCGATCCGATCCGGCGATCCGAAATGATTTCTTCAAAAAGCTAAGTGGAACCAGATTTAAAGTAGGTTTTGCCGTGTAAAACACACCTTACAAAATATAGTTTCATTAAAATTTCTTTATCATTCCGAAATTAGCAATTCGAAAGCGTAATTCTACAAAATTATGTAGATTAAGCAAATGAAGTAAAATTATTCAAAATAGTGCGCCAGATGATGATCGCGGCCTGCCTACCAAAATACAAATTTATCATTACCAATTTAAGATAATATAAATTAAACATCTCAGTTAAAACTACAATTTTGAGAATTAATTTCAGTTTGGATTAAAAAATTATTAACTTGATTTACCAGACACCCAAATTGAAGTTGTAATTTTTTGGATCGTCGATCAAACTGACATTTTTTCTCGGAAACTGAATCTGAAGCTTGGACTGTACCGGAAAACGGACCAAAAACTTTAAAAACATTGCGGATGCGGAAAGTAAATTTTGAATGATCACAGAGTTTGACTTCGGGTTTTGGAATAAAGCCACAAAGAGATCAACCATAAAACTTCACTCCAAAATTCTGACAACAGTAAGCAACATTAATCACAGAGAGTTATGCATTAATTCATTAATTAATTAGTTTTTCATTACTACTAGTAACAGCGGGTCTTTATTCTGCACTTTGATGCCAGATGCATTGCATAAAATTACATAGTATGTAAAAGTGCTAAGTTGCTGTAATAAATTGTTACATACTGAATGCTAAGTTTGAGAGACCCAAAACCAAAATCAAGTTTGGTTTATAGAAGGAAAATATTGTACTAGCAACGTACGAACCAAGCGGTGCAGTGATAGAAGTCAAGTTCAGTCACAAATATGACTCGGGTACGGTTTAATTTTGTGTGATATTGGGTATCAAGTCGGATCGCCGATCCGGCTGACTCAAGCGATCCGATCCAGACCGATCCAGCAGGTCTACCGATCCGATCCGATCCGATCCGATCCGGCCTCCGGATCGCGGATCGGATCGATTTTGCCGATCCGATCCACATCACTACAGTCGACTAAGAGAAAAGTGAATCCCACTAGCTCTCCCTATGTTAATCCTTTAGGTTTGCTGAGGCGCAAATTGCACGCAAGGTGTTCATTTCTTCTGAAATCAGTTAATTTCTGTGCCCTCACATTTGTCAGAAGACTAGACTAATCCTGGTGACACACGCAAGTCAGAAGCCAGCATGAGAAAGTCTAGAACAATGTAAAAAAGGAAACTAATACACTGTAATAACTCTAATAATTCTGTGTTCCATCTTCAAAACAAGATTAATGAACTGAATACTTAGAACTGCTGACGGGTTTCGCAATTGTCGTCATAAAAGGAGGTTTGAATTTAGACAATTATGCATTCTCAAAAATACATAAAAGTTCCGTTTTGCTATGTATTGACCATCCTCGATTAGTCTCATCTTTACGAATTTCACTGCTTTATCAGTTGCTTTGATTTTGTGAGTTTTGCACGAATTCATTTAAAAACCCTCATTTGGGATTGAAAACACTGTAAAACTGTGCTGGAAGGCTGTCAAAGGATCAGATTTTGATTTTTGATATAATTCTTTAACCCTCTTCTGCCCAAGATTTCTCGAGGAAAGCAGCTCAAAATGACCAGTTTTTCATTTTTGGCTGCCATTGTTTACTGAGAGCGCCTGGAGAAATGGGACTATCACCAATTGATAGAGTATTAAATTCTCTACACTTTGAATCCAGCGTTTTTGGGTCTCCAATGCACCTAACAGTAGTTAGAAGCCGTCAAAGTTGGATAAAGTACAAATTTTTGCTAAACTTTCATTGCAAAAAACAATAAATTTTGGTAAAATACAGGTGCAAGACTTGATTCTGAGGCGGGATCAACTATATGTTAATTTAATCTGCATAACCCCCTATCACCCAGTAGATCGGCTTTGCCGCCAACTAATTACAGCCGATATTGGAATCGTTTAAAATAACATAACATAGCAAACATATGTAATGAAAGGACTTTCATTAATAGTCAAAATGGGTCAAAAATTGGTCAACCAGTTAATTGTTTCAAAGAACGAACAAAATCCCGTCAAATAGAAGATCATTGCATTGGTTATGCTTCATCATGTTTGCCAGAACCAAATGTCCAAGTTCATATTTGTATAGTTATCTTGTAATTGAGAACAAATATCAGAGTTGCCAGACTAAAACCAGCAACTAATGTCCCGGTCTTTACCCCAAAAGTTAGGTTAATAATAGAAGTGGATTCATGTAATCATCTAGTAGGAGTATCTCACCACCTGAAGTACAAAGACTATCAGAACGCACACACAAAACTAATATCTAACTCAAAGAATCTATTAATCGGAACGAATTGGCAGGAGATCTATTTGAAGAGTGGATATTCTTCTTTGATCCGGAATTGGTCTGGGATGGGACCTTTTCAATCACACTGTCATCTGTGGCAGCTAAGAAATCCGTGCCAAAACAATTCTAGTTACTAATCACAGAAAAGAATTACGCAGATTTGTTTCTAAGCCTGTATAATTTCCCTGAAGTGCAGTTTTATGGCAAGAAAATGTCAAACATTGGAAGATAGTCACTTAGGTAGGTTTAAAATAGGTATTTACGTAGTTATATAATGTAAAATGGGTATGTTATTTGTTAGTAAGGGTTTATATTCATTAATTGGTAGTAATTAGGCTTAAATTAGTCAATTTTAATAATTTTGTGCTGAAAAACAACTTAGGTTCATTGGAAAGGCAATTTTCTCCTGATTCCAAAAATGCAATTCCCATTTTTCAACTCCCAAAAATGAGTGAGTTATAAAGGAAAATGTTTTAGTAAGATTACTTTTAGTTTCGTAATCTTACCTCTTTAAAAGGTTTACCTCAAAATTTGGTCCCCACCCACCTTTGTGTTAACTTTTGGGAACTCCCTTTTCATTGTCTGGGAAGCCGCCTGCTTCCCAGACAGCGTAGTAGTGGGAGTACTACTACGTCCATTCATTCTCTTTCTATGTGAGGCTTGTCCTCACTTGAACTTTTCTTTGGGCCAAAAGGCCAGGAGAGAATTGCCTCTCCAAAAGAAAGTTAGTACACACCTTTGTGTACATAGGTAGGTCTGGAGGGGGCTTAACCTCCTCCTTAATAAATTAAAATTAATGAAAATTAGTAGAAATAGGTAAGAACATACGTAGGATACGAATATGTAATTAGTTTTAGGTAGAAAATTACGTATGATTTTTTATGCACATTTTTAAGCAATTGCTCCCTACTTCCTCGGTCAAGCGAGGACACTGAGTTTCTAGCAATAGGGAGCAATTGTTGCTAAGGTTGCTGGGTTGGCTTCTCTTGTTTGCGGCCAAAAGTTCACTCTAAATTTCAAAGTAGGGGCCCAGGACAAGAGAAGCCACAAAAAATTAAGAAATTTATAATGGACGTATAAGTTGTGCCCAAAAATGGCACTTAAAATTATTTTTCCCATAATCGGCCGGGATTGGCCTGATTTTTGAGCCCCATTTCAACCGAATTCGTGAAAGTCGAAAATTAGGCCCGAAACTTCCCCCTTTGGTTGCACTTACGTGTTAACCAAAATTTTATAAAATTTCAGAAAGTTTCGGACCCAGAAATTAATCAGAAAAGTGGTCAGTTGGGGGCAATATTTCGCCATTATCGTTAATCTTCACCCCAACTGACCACCAGACCCAAAAAGAGCCTGGATCTTCATGTGGAAAAGATAGGAAGCTTCTAGAAGTTTCTAGAAACTTCTAGAAGCTTCCACCTAAAATCAAAGAGAAGTCCCCGTCTCCGAGCTGTCACTGAGCTGTCAGAGAGCTGTCAGCTCAGTGGCAAATTCTAAAATTCTCATTAGTGTTCGCTGAGGGCCGACCGAGAGCGGTCGGCCAAATTTCGCTTTCTCGAGCGCGCGTCCTTATAGTGGGCTGTGGTTTGCAGCACCTAGGACTGCGCGCTCACTTTAAATTGTAGGAAAAAATGTAGGAACTTTTCTGGCCCTTGGGCCAGAAAAGGTATTGAGCAACACACCGCGAACACCTACACTCTGAGGAGCCTTTGGGTCTTCTATACCCGGCTCGAAATTCACTGGCTAGGATTAAAAAATTAGGAATTTTGCACTGTCGGCCTTCGGGCCTATTTTTTTTATAATATGTGATGTTTTGGCCTTCGGGCCCCTTTTTCTTTTTATGCGGCCAATTGGCCAATTTCTTTTTATTATGCCAAGCCAAGGCCCTAGAGGCCAGTTTTTGTATTTTGAAGAAGGCCCTCGTGGCTATGGGGGTTTTGTAGTTTACGGGATTTGAGTGGGGACCTCACCTTTTGAGTCTTAGATAGAGGGTCCCTTAACTACGACCCTAATTTTTATTAAGTTAGTTATAAGAATTTTCTCACCCCACAGCCGGCAACTAGGCGTTGCCGGCCATATTCTCTAATTAAGGCGCTAGCGACCTAAAAGTCACTGTTCTTGTAATTGTTTTATTTTCAGCGTTAGGTCGGCTTCAAAATTATTAGGTTTCTAAAATATAGGTTATTTTCAAACTGAATCTAAAACCTTGAGTTTTTACATTATTTTGTTAATTAATAATTCTGAAGTTTTGGGGAGGAATGGCCGGCTTCCTCTATTCAGTAAATTAAAACATAATACGTTTTATAGTTTTGTTTAATAATAATTGCTTAGCAATTATTATTCACTCGGGCTTTCACAAGTTTCGATTAAACTTTGTTTCAAGTGAAGAAAACGCGAAGTTTTCCTAAATTCGAGTTACCAAGTTTCAAAGTTCCCAAGGTTCAGGTCAAATAAAACAGCAACATTAATGAGAAAATTACAAAATGTGCATAAACCAATAGTTAGGGAATTACCTAGAATTTAGATCAGAAATAGAAAAGTTAGTAGTTAGGATTGTTTAACATGATTAATAATTGTAATATTATGTTTAGTAACTACGTTTTATTTCAGGAATTTAGGAGCTACTAGCTAAGTTAGAATGTGTGAAAGTGTGTATGAATGTCCGTTCTGTGTATGTTTGTATGCGTGATGCAGATCACATAAACTCCTTCTGTTCGACGAAGGTTGTGAGAACTGCAAGAATGAGAACGAAGGAGCAAATTAGTGAGTGTGTGATGTGTATGAAAGTGTGAAATGAGTGTATGAATGAGGCAACTCATGTAAACTCCTTTGTGCTATAAAGGTCTTGAAGTTTGCCGGGTGTGACTGTTATTATGGTATTAGGCAGGATAGGGGTGGATCTGATTAGCAGTCACCCAAATATTAACAATACTGTACGTAAGTGTGAATGTTGTGTGAATGTCGTATAAGTGTGTCAACAGTTGCACAGTGTGAATGTTGTGTGAATGTCGTATAAGTGTGCCAGCAGTGGCACGGTATAAATGTTACGTAAAAAAATATATGTGTAACTGATGAGTGTGCGTCTTTAGCTAAGTTTGTAATAAATAAATGGTGGTATGTTGAATGAAGCAATCGAAGGTAAAAGAGTATATGCATTTGTGTGTATATTTGTTTGTTTGTGTGTTTTCTATTCCAGTACCCGTGGTGTTACGGGCATTACGAAATAATCATCTAGGAGCCAGGTTATAAGCAGGAGATTGCGTAATTAGAAGTTAGAATTAGTTAGTGATGAGTGTGAGTCCGATTGGGCTGAATGGGTGTCGGAATGTAGTCTTAATGCGCATAGTTGAGGTATGAGTGAAAATATGCAAATGAGGTAGTGATTCTGGGCCTAGGGTCACGGGGACCCCGGATTAGGTCCTAAACATCAGGTATTGTTCAGAAAGTCCTCGATTCGCCCGCGTAGGCAACTCCATGTAATTGGGCGGGCGAATCGCAATAAAAGGACACAGTACTTAATCGAATTACTTAACGATGCTCTCATTTCACTGGAAATTCAAATCTTCTGTACTTTCGGCCAAAATTACCTAGGAATACGTAAGGAATTAGTTAGGCAAACATTGTTGTTAATTGTTGTAATTGTGATGCTCTTTGCCTGGAAAGTGCGATTATTATTATTCTTGTCTGCCGGGGGTAACGCTGTAATCTTCATGCCCACCAAAAGTAAGGGTTCCAAAACTACCAACTAGGAACGGCGTTACATTTAACGGTTCAGCGCTCGTCAGGGTTAGTTACCAAAAATGGTCTCAAAATTCATAAGATGGGTTCGATTGGCTGTTTTGAATATGGGTTTTGGCTGACGAGTTGAGTTATTAAGGTTAAACAGGCAATTAGTCAGTATCATGAACGGCAGCATGCAGGAAACAATAATAACTCTGAAATATTAAGTACATTACTTAGTTACGTACGATTAGTAGTTAATGAGTATTAGACTATCTTCCAATAACAGCAACACTGGCGTTTATGCACAAGTTCTCTATTTAATACTGAAATTACAGTTTTGAATCAACCCATGCAAGAAATGGGTATTGCCTGCAGTTTGGGACCAGAAACCGTCCTAAACTAACCAAAGAACCACACTTATGGTGTCATTTCAGTACAATAGTGAAATCATGGGTCTGACCATCAATTTGGCTTAAATATTGGGTTTTGTGTGTAATCAGAAACCCATAATTACTTGAACTTAGTTGTGGTAATTCTGGACAGTACAGCCGCAGAATGTTTGTTACAGAAACGTGTCAGTTGCAATTTCCTGCACAATAGTGCAGGAAATTGCCAGAAATATTACATTCTGCAAATCTGGCCTTTTCAATCGGAGATAACATAAAAAGCCTTCAAAATTTCACACTAAAATTAGCAAGTTTTAAACGTTTCAACTAATTCAAGATGACAAGTTCGTGCTCAAGATCTGAAAGCCGAAAGAGTGAATAATGGTTGCTGGGTTCGATTCCCGCACCATAACTGTATAACTAATGGGTTTTAACCCATTTGATTCAGGTGCGAAATCAACGGATCTCTCGCCTGAAGACGTCAACCTCGCCTCTGAACTCATTGTGGTGATTATCAGTCTCAGATCTAGTATTATTGGTGGGAGCCAGAAGAGCTCAGTATTCGGAATCAGTCAGGAACATTGGAATCAGTGAACTGTAGGTACTTCAGTCGAGTTAGAGAGTAACTGAAACTTTGAGGCAGAGAGGAATCCAGCAAGCACCGGGATCATTGGGCAGAAACCAAAACTGATCAGCTATTCGAAAAATTGGAACTTAACCTGTATTCCAACCTAAAGTTTGGATCAAACTCTTAACAAGTGCATTGAACTAATTATTCTCTTTTATCCATTTGAAAAATGACGAGCCATATTTTCGTTAATCTGTTGGGAGTGGGTACTCCCTTCGCTCTGCTTTAAAGCTAAGTTACGATTGTGATCCTAAGAAGTTCATTGGTGGAGAAGAGATAACAGAAGACCGATCTAAATTAATTAGAACTTTAAATTAATTGTCTAATTTTCGCATAAGGCTATCTCCTGGTATTACCCCAACCTCCCCGAGCCTTGTACTAGCTGATCCTCTGGAATTGGAGTTGATCAGTCAGGAACCTCTCCGATAGCAATCTCTAAAGTGGGCTGTGGAGTCCTAGCGACTACTTTGCAGCAACTGAGAGCTCACCCAAAGTCCGAGCCCATCCTCTATTGTATTATTATTATTATTATTATTATTATTATTATTATTATTATTATTATTCTTATTATCATTGATCAATATTGGTTTTGGTCCTTTGGTACTGTAAAGGACAGATAAAGAGAGTGCACTAGCATAACACGCACGTAAAGCATATAGGACACCAGTAGCTGAATTGAGTTAGGTCCTAGAGTTGAGTCGTAGCAGAAGTAGAGGTATAACAGTAACCTGAAGAAGAGTCTAGCCCTTTACTGAACGCGTAAAACCTAAATCATTCCAAATCCATCCACCCCAATAGAGAGAGTCTGGCAACTCTGGTATATTGACTGTTGATAGTAATTGTCAATATACTTGTACTTGGTATCCCTATTGTCATTATCATACAGTGTATTTAATAATATTATTATAACCACTATTATATTTAGTATACAGTTTGTCAGTAATTGTCAGAAACATATTAAACAGAGTGCAGTGTTTAAGCAAGACTGTGAACCAGCGACCTACAGATCCGGGTGTGATCTTCCAAACAAACAGTAAGTTTTCTCAGATCTCGCTAGAGATCTGACTAGAACCTCTCACAGAGAGAATATTTGAGCCTGTGCCTTCGATCTGTGTGTCAAGGCCCTCTATTTGATTTCGGCAGTGAACAAATAGAGCGAGAATCGACCCCTCTCGCTGTTCTCTGTTGTTTATAGACCAAACGAACTCACAGTAGTACCCCTACCAGGTTAGCTGTAGAGATTCCTGATTCTGGAAAACTACCTTTCGGGAATCTGGTACATAAGTTTGTCAACCTAGGCAAACGCGCTAACCTTCCGTGTGATTGAACTTTCAACCCAAGCGACCCCACCTTTGAAAATCAAATCAAATTGATCAAGTTTTATTTTCTATTCTAATCTCACTCAGTTCATTACAAAAATTTTTATTTTTAGCATTTGCCTCACGGTCGCTGAAAGCAGCTGAAAAGAATTATTCTCAAATTGAAAGAGAAGCACTAGCGATCATCTTTGGGCTTGGAAAATTTCAGCAATACCTATATGGCAACAGATTTACCTTAATAACTGACCACCAACTTCTGCTGAAGATTTTTGGTCCAAATTCTGGCTTGCCAGCTGTTGCTGTCAGCCGGCTTCAGCGGTGGTCAGTAAATCTGTCAGCCTACAACAACAAGAATTGCTACAGAACATCTAAAACGAATGGAAATGCTGATTTCCTGTCGCGTTTTCCACTGCCTTCTGAAAATGCCGCGAAAACTGAAACAGCAGTCGCTCATTGCGTTAGAAGCATGCAGCAGAAAACAATTAGCTTCTTCGATTCTGCTGCTCTGACGCTAAAAGATGTGAAAGAAGAAACTGATAACTGTTTTGGACTACGTGCGAACTAACCGATGGTTCGACAAGAAAGACCGCCAATTAAAGCCGTTTTGGCATATCAGACATCAGTTATCAGAGGAAAATGATTGTCTTTTTGGGGACTAGGAGTTATAATACCGGCCGAGCTCAGAAACCGCGACATCTCAGAATTGCACCAAGCTTATTCAGGCATTACGAAAATGAAATCAAATGCCAGAAAGTTTGTTTGGTGGCCAGGACTGGGAAGAGACATTGAAGAAGTTGGGTTAAGCTGTCAAGTTTGTAATAAGTATAGCCAGGATCCACCCGCTGTTCCATTGACATCTTGGAAGCTGCCGACTTCAAAATGTGAACTAATTCACCTTGATTTTGCCGGACCTTTCCTAAACCAAATGTGGCTTAGAAATCGATGCCTACTCAAAGTGGATTGAATGGCCATTGAATGGAACTTGGCCAATGAAGAATGCCACTGGTTCAGCTACTGTTAAAGCTTTTCGACACAACTTTTCCAGATTTGGTTTACCTCTTAACCTGGTTTCTGACAATGGAAGTTCCTTCACTTCTGAGGACTTTGAAACGTTCTGTAAAAATAATGGAATCAAGCACATTCTAACACCCCCTTATCATCCAAAATCAATTGGAGCCGCGGAACGTAGCGTTCGAACTTTCAAAGAAAGCATGAAGACGACATTGGAGACTTCCAAGGATATTAAATCTGCGTTATCCAAATTCTTATGACAACTGCTAACGACTTACTACAGAAACGCTACTCATGCTTCTACGGGAAAAACTCCTTCAGAATTACTGCTGGGTGGGCCAGTTTGTACTCGGCTAGATCTACTTCAAAAGCCCAAAAAGAAAGACATCACTCCGGACGAAGTACTACAAAAAAGAGAGGAAGAGAAAGGTCGTCAGAAACGATACCATGACAAGAAAGCAAAGCAACGGAAGTTTTCGGTGGGTCAGAAAGTTTGGGTCCGCAGTTATAAAAATGACAAATGGATTCCAGGTGTAACGGGGCTGGCCGGGTTCTACTGTCCTCAATCACTGACGTGCCGCTAGTTTAGATAACAGGGCTCCAGCTTAAGATCCGTCTAATAGCAGTCTGAATCAAATGGGTTAAAACCCAGCATGTGCTCACGTAGGGCGGGTATAAGATACCCCGCCCCAGACGGGAAGGCCCGGTCCCTCGACTTCCCATCCTAGCTTTTTCCGGGGGAGCCCATTCCCATAACCTCCCACAGCATTTTCTAGGGGAAGAATATAAAATGTGAGCACATGATGTGTTTTAACCCGCAAATATGTACTGTTTTCACTGCACTAGTCACTTCACACTTCACAACAACCAACAATTTCACAAAAGGCTATTTTCAAGGTCATACTGGACATTCTAGTCAGGGTCAACTCTTAAATTCTGCATTAACTAGATTTGTTCTAGGGAAACGCAAAATAGAAAGTTAGTAGAAATTTGGTCTGTGTATGCAAAATGTAAATTTAGTCTGAGAAGAGAAGTTGTTTACAAATGCAGGCTGTTTACAGTTTACAGCAAACTTTAGTTGAAAAGCGGTTAAAGGGGGAAATGTAACACAGGAAAGGTTACTAAGGTTTTGTCCACAGTCATGTACGAGGTGTCCATCGACGAGGGTAGAATTCATCGACGCCATGCCGACAAATTACGAAAGAGATCTGACGATGCCACAGCTGAATATTCACACGGTTCTGCTGATATTCGCTGGTCATTCCCTTCTGCACTACCTGAACGTAGAGTAGAAGAGCCAGAAGAACGCCAAGAAGCACCACGTCCCGAAGAACAACAAATTCCATTACCAAGAGATGTACCCATGAACAACAGACGATATCCACGGCGCAATCGTCAGAAGCCGATAACCTTTGATCCTAAGTCCGGAGAGTTTTGGCGGCCAAAGTAACAACTTAAGGGAGAAGAAGTGTAGTGACTGTAACTGACTTAGAATTTAAAGTGCTAATGTCTGATAGCATCCGTTACTGTCTGTTAAGCATAGAGTAGTTAGCAAGTACTAGTTACTAAAATTTTAAATCCGGTATCCAGTATTAACTTCGGCATTAAGGAGGGGCATACCAAATACACTAATCAATGACAAAACTTTTTCCGATAGTACCTGGGTTCCTTCAAAAGAATTAAAAGTTTTTGATTTTTCTCTGGACAGCTGGGATCCAATGTTTAGACTTTGGCCGTTTCAATGCCTTATATTAATGTATACATCAATGCCTTGCGAACTTGCCCATTTGAGCAGCTTTTAGCGATTCTTTTCGTAGAACTAACTACTCCCTCCTTTGACACTAGGTCATTAGTACCTACCAGAATGAGACATGCCCTCACATAAGGCCCTGCAATCATAGAGACGACGCTCGTCAGAAACATTCGATTGGCCCCAGGGACACTCACAACTTCAGCATTAGGAACAAGACTGTGAAGGCCAGACAACAAAGAGTCACCTGCGGCTATACAAATTGGAAGTGCGGTCGATGACCCTGTTCGAAGAGAATGTCGAACCCGCTCCAGGATTTTACCAGCCAGATTTTGGCCATGACCATTGCGAAATTCCCAAACAGGATCTGGCAAATCCTCACGCAGGAATTTCGGAAAACTATCTAGACTTGTTTCAAGTCCGCATTTTGCGAAAGCTTTTCATAATCGATTCGCAGCATACAAAGCTCTTTTACCAAGTCCCACTTATGAGAAAATCCGGCTATCTGGGGCACCATGCGTTTAGACAGTGCCTTAATTTTTCGGCCCAGCGGTTCCTGCTGAATGAATACTGCTGTGTCGTGATCACCTGAAGATGACACTTTGACTTTTTGATAGGTCTGTTCGGCACATGAGTACGTAATGCCATTAATAGTGAAACTGGCTGAGTAGAAATGAGAATACACTGACTTTTCACCACGTAGTAGATAGCGACAGGCATCTAGAAACAATAGCAACAAAACATAAAAGCAAGATTAGTAGCAGAAAGAAGGCGAAAATGTGTTGAACTATGTGAAAACTTCAAACTAACGTCTATAATTAACCAACTGCTACTGTTAATTCACAGGTGTGGCCAGTTATAGTACTGGTGGTACGGTTTAAAACAGAATTCTGTGTGTGACGGCAGGAACCAACAACGTAATCCTGTTACTTCTTACGCTCCGGTTCACGGCAGGTTACAGCTCTTCAGGCAGTTAAAACAACGCATGCAAAGCAAACATATACAACGGAACAAACACATAGCTAATAACATAACAAACATGCATGACGAGGAAGGCACGAAACCGAGAACAAACAAATGTTGGTTAAAACATAAAAGAACATGGGTTAACGGAGACGCAAAAACCATAGCCAGCCCACCACCACCAGCAACACTAGTTAGTGAAACAACACGAAGAACACAGACACACAGACAATACCAATAACCTTGGGATACACAACCCAAACCTATGGTAGAAATTTGCTGCAAACGTGATTGGTATTAAGATGATGCCAAGATTACTATTAGTTCGTCAGTGGCACCATCTTAATCTTAATCAGAAATATTTTAAGCAGACCAAAAAATAAAAAAATCTAGCACAATAGCACAATCAGCTTCTCCTACTATTACTTCGACAGAAGGTGATTGTACTATATATAAAACTGGCCTCCACCACTGGTTTACTAGCTTCTCCTACTATTACTTCGACAGAAGGTGATTGTACTTTATATAAAACTGGCCTCCACCACTGGTTTACTATTAATAAACGATTACACTTCCGGGCTTGGAGTATTTCTTTCGTCGTGAGTTGAAAGGTCAGCGTCAAGTTGGACCTGCAGGGGTTGCATATGCGGAACTGGGATGAGCGAGACTTTGTTTTTATGGACAACTAGTTCAGGACTATTAGGTTCATACGTATTACTGATAACACCGTTAGGATCACGGACCTGAGTGATTCGGTAAATAAAATTCCATTTCGAACGCAACTTAGAAGCTCCGAACGGACGACTACGAAGGCGAATATTATCGCCAACCCTAAGGACCTGTGGACGAGCTCTACGATCGTACGCGCTAGAATATCTATTTTGGGCAGTGAGAATGTTTTCTTTGGCCAGGTCCCACGCAGTTTGAAGAGTACTCGTTAAGGTGACTAAATAGTTGTCGGTATCTTGGTACTGGGCATCACCTTCGATGTAGTGATCTGTGGGTAAACGGGGGTCGCGGCCAAAAAGGAGAAAGTGGGGACTTTCCCTGGTCGATTCATGAACTGAAGAGCGATAGGCGAACAGACAAGGATTCAGATATTGTTCCCATTCTTCATCGTAGTAAACCAGTTTGGCGAGCATATCGCAAAGAGTGCGATTAAACCGTTCGATAATGCCGTTGCACTGCGGATGATAGGATGTGGTATATACTTTGCGGATGCGCATTACTTCGCACAGTTTCTGGACTAACTCTGCTCTAAAACACGGGCCGTTGTCTGATAACAACTCAGATGGA
Source organism: Trissonchulus latispiculum (assembly GCA_030248195.1). Lineage (NCBI taxonomy): Eukaryota > Metazoa > Nematoda > Enoplea > Enoplida > Ironidae > Trissonchulus > Trissonchulus latispiculum. The sequence goes on from JASAND010025960.1 coordinate 19,754, forward strand.
GCTCCATACCTGCACACAATTTGCTCGAACAGAACTGTGGCTACAGTCATCGCTGTCTGGTCGGGAATGGCGTATGCCTCCACCCACTTGGTGAAGTAGTCTGTGAATACGACGATGTATCGGTTACCATGAGGTGACACCGGCAGAGGGCCTTCGATATCTGTGCCTAGCAGGTGGGAAGGTGCAACAACTGGTATGGGATGTAGGAATTCCCTAAATGGTGGATTAGGTTGTGTCCGACGCGCGCACTCAGGACAATTTCTACACCGCGCTCGGCAAACGTACGCATGCCTGGCCAGTAATAACGCATCTGAAGATGCCTGTACGTGCGAGAAAATCGAAGGTGTGCAGCCAAAGCGCTGTCATGTACTTCCTTCATTGCCAATCTCCTATACGCAGATGGGACAGCGAGCTTCTCCCAATAGTAATCGGATCTCCTTCCGTGGAAAAATTGTCGGTACAAAATGTTATTGCGAAGAAAGTAAAGCGGAGCTTCAGTAGTGATGTTTCAGTCACTGAAACTAAAACTGAAACTAGGTTTCAGTCTCTACATGTTTCAGTTTCAGTCACTGAAACTGAAACTGAAACTGAAACTATTTGGACAATGGACTGAAACCGAAACTAAAACTGAAACCATTTAGGCTAGCCGACTGAAACTGAAATTATTTTTGGTATCCGACTGAAACTGAAACTGAAACTGAAACTACCCTAATTCTAGAACTGAAACTGAAACTGAAACTGAAACTAGAAAAGTCTGAAACAGTTTCAGTCCCAGCGTAAAATCTGAAGTCTTTCCTTGTACCTGTAGCTGAAACCGGTTTCAGTTCATGCTGGAACTGAAACTCCATTTCAGTCTCCGCGTGCAAGACCCTTTCAGTCTCTGCGTATGGTTAAGTTCTCTGTAAAATGCAATTGCTGATTTGCCATAATAGCTTTCCTTGCGAAAGAATTGAAGAAATGTGATACGTTTTAGGTGCTTTTACTATTATAGAAGTATTACTTTTCAGATCATTTACTGTCAGCATATTAGATAAAGTAAAACTAGGAAGTTATGTAAAACCGTAATTGCTTTATACATTTTTTAAAGCACAAGTGGTAATTGTGCCCCCCCAGAAGCAAAGAATCGAATTGCAGCAATGAAGCTTTATGGCCTCAACAGATTTACATTTTGGGAGATGCTTTACTTAAGCGAATAACCAAGATGGTTTAGGTACTTAGTTAATGAGAAAGCCAATACAGCAAGCAACTATTAAAACTTAATTCAGAACGAATCTTAATTTTTCTTCACAAAGAAAATGATTGGATTAGATAAAACTGTTTTACTCAGAACTGACACAGAAGCTGTGATTTAAAATAGAACTGCAGCTTCAACAGTTTTAAATTCCAAATATGCGAAAACTGAAATTTATCTTTTTGGGCGATGACTTCAACTGAAAAAGCCGGACTAAAACAGAAACTATTCTTAAACGTGGACTGAAACTGAAACTAAAACTGTTTGGCGTCACCGACTGAAACTGAAACTATTTTGCGTCACCGACTGAAACTGAAACTGAAATTAATTTCGATCGGCGACTGAAACTGAAACTAAAACTGAAATTATTTTGGGATGACGACTGAAACTGAAACTGAAACTGAAATTATTTTTGGTATCTGACTGAAACTGAAACTGAAACTGAAATTAACTTAGGTTGTCGACTGAAACTGAACCTGAAACTGAAACTAAAATGGGCTACTAAAACAACACTAAGCTTCAGCAACTACTTTCTTTGCTGATTTGGGATCGTCGGGAAGCTCTTGCGTTGCTAAGTATGAATATATGTCAGCGAAGTCTAGATCACGACGTTGAGCCGACGCAAGGTTGGCATTGATGGCTATTGCTACTACTGAATTGCGGGATAAGGCATTCGCATTCTGGTGCTTCTTTCCACTTCGGTGAAGAATCTCAAAGGTGTAAACCGATAATTTCAAAGCCCATCGTCTAAGGCGTTCCGACTCATGCTCTTTTTGTAGCAGCCACTTTAGAGCACCACTATGATCCGTAACAACTGTGAATTGAATGCCGTAAACGTAATGGTGTAACGTTTTGACAGCCCAGACTACTGCAAGAGCTTCTAATTCCGTAATTGGGTAATTTTTCTCGCTTCCTTGCAACACCCTACTAAGAAACACTACAGGTCTTTCACCAGTGTGGTCTGTTTGCGACAAAACGGCCCCTAGACCAATTCTGGATGCGTCAGTATGCAGAACAAAGGGAATGGACAAATCAGGGTATCGTAGAATTGGTGGAGTCGACATCACATGCTTAAGTTCAACAAATGCTTTTTCGCATAAAAGTGTCCATTCAAACCGAGCGTTCTTTCCCGTAAGCACATGAAGAGGCGAAGCGATGGATGCGAAATCCTTAATGAATCGACGGTAATAACTTGCAAGCCCTATAAATTCACGAACGTTCGTCTGTGTAAGTGGTCGTGAAAAGTTCTCAATAGCCCGCAGCTTGTCGGGATCTGCCTCAATGCCCTTAGAGGAAACCACATGACCAATAAATTTGACTTTCTTGCGCGCGAAATAACACTTTTTTGGCTTCAGTTTGAGATTCGCTGCCTCAAGCCTTTGAAAAACGTGTTCTAAATGATGGAGATGATCGTCAAACGATTTTGAAAAAATGATGACACCGTCTAAGTACACAAGACACGCGTCCCATGCTAGACCACTAAGAACGATATTCATAAGCCTCTGGAAGGTAGGGGGTGCATTGGTCAGGCCCATAGACATGACGTTATATTCGAATAAGCCCACGTTTGTCGAAAACACAGTGAGCTCTTTGGCGCGTTCTGGCAATGGGACTTGGTAAAATGCGGAGTGAAGATCGATGGTCCAGAAATAAACATTGCCTCCGCCTAGTGCTTCCAACGCCTCATCAATGCGAGGAAGAGGGTAGACATCACGCTTTGTTATTTGATTGAGCCTACGGTAATCCACGCAGAACCTATCACCTCCGTCCTTTTTGGAAACCAACACTACTGGCGAACTCCAGGGACTGAAGCTTGGTTTGATCATATTGTTCTTCAGCATGTCGCTAACCATTTTCTCTACGACTGGTTGCTTGCTTAGTGGTAACCGATACGGACGCTGTTTAATAGGAAAAGAGTCTTCCTTCAAGTGGATGTCGTGCTGTAGTAAACGAGTCCTGCCAATATTTTCATCACCTATCGAGAAAACCGATTTGTACTGGTGGATCAGAGCTTTCAGTCGCACGAGGTCAGCCTCACTCACATCCGCTGCAGGCAGATCTAGTCCTACAATCTCGTGGCATTGACCGGACGACTGGGAGACTGGACCACTTGCTACGAATCCTTTGGACACGGTTTGAGTGAACCTACTCGGAATTGCCACTGAGACAACATCTGGAGGTGACAGCGGCTCAAGTTTGCCCAAACAGCTGCCAGTCTTTATGGTAACCGGGTGGTCAGATGGATTCAGAATTTTTGCTGGTATACTACTATTGCGAACGGTTCCTACTGATCTGGCTAAGTACACACCTTGTTGACGTGCCAGATGCACATTAGGTTCAAACAATAATGTGGATCCGTTAGCGGCGCAGCCTGTAGAAATAGTACAAGAAAGTACCGCTTCACAACGCTTAGGAACAACCCAATCGACTTCTGACCTCAGAGCTCGAGGCTCTGATGGCAAAAGTGAAGTAGCCGACGATCCTATTACTATTTTTCCAGATGCGAAGTTGATGGCCAAAGCTCCGAATTTGGATGGCAAGTCTGCACCGAGAACGCACGGCATTGGAGCCTCTGGTATGAGGTTACAAGGATGTTTGAGCTTCATGTCTCCGAACGAGAATTCAAGGTTGGTTAGACCTTTCAGTGGAAGGAAATGACCTGTCATCGACGACATGGTCGGCATAGACTCAGCGGTTAGGCCCAAAATGGTACCCGAAGGGAACTTTGATTTAACTAAGTCCTCCTTTATCAGTGTGATCGATGCCCCTGTATCCAACAATGCAGGCACTTGCATGCCTTGAATGACCGCCAGGATTGTCATTGCTGGATAAGGATTTGGACCAAGGCCCAAACAGTGACCCGCAGACTTGCCAAAAAATCTGCTACGAATCAATCCCTGTACAACGATGTATTCAGACAGCAAAAGTACTAAAAGAATTGTCCCATCCGCTTTTTCAAACAATCCACAGTGGAACAAAACAAGTGAGAATACGAACACAACAGCATAAACTGATCTAGAGAAGTAAAACCGAGGAGGTTCATCAGCAGACCGGCGACGTGTCTAACCAGTGGAGTGCGGTCTTCTAGGTCTGCGTTGTCTGTATGACCAATATCATAATCATCTATGTCTTGCAAACGTAAGGCTTGTTCCCTTTCAAAAGCAGGCAGGGTACGCGATCGATGCAAGCGCCGGTGAGGCCCAAAGGAGCGTCTGCTCCTTGCATTTCTACAACACCAGCAAAACAGGAGTGCTGTCAAAATGATGATGACTACCGACACAAGGAAGTACAAAAAGCCTAGATGAGTCGAGCCGTGCAAACCAAAGTGGAAGAAATCAGTTTCTAGCCGGGCGGTTTCTTTCATGGCTTGCGAAGCCGCGTCATTGTGACAAAGAGCGCTGTTCAGGTCGCCCCACTGAATTGGTCCTGTCAAGTTTGCGAAGAGATCCATTAATGGGTACATTCTTCCTATGATGACGTTGACCTGGTGCGTTTGGCGCAAGGTATTTGTTACGATTTTATCCCCAATGGTGACTACGCTGTATTCCCTATGCTGGAGCCAAATGACACCATGTTCTGGCATACTAATGCGGCGACCGGTCTTTATATGGGAAACCGATTTCTCAGTAGACAGGAGCAAAGACGTTTCGTTGCTTCCTATCAGCAATCCACTGGTAGTAGACACAATGAGTGTTTCGTTCCTATGCTCGCGTATGTCAACATTGGCTTTGCAAGGAGGCAGGTCCTTTATGCCGCCGTGTGTCGATGGCAACATTAGTGCTCAGAGACAGCTGTTCAGTTCAAATTCTAATGGGACTATCGCTCCTGTACTGCATTGCCACAACGCTGGATACATTCTACAAGAAGACGTATCCACTGTGCTATAACCACGAGGGTCGTGAGAGTGTGATGGAATTAGAACCTCTGGCAGTCGGAGGCGATACTGGTTCTGGTAAGCTGTTCTTGTTGTCCAGCCGACATTATGAACCTGGTACATAGGATGGACAGCTTCCTGCCTAATGATCGGTACTTCAATCAGGAATGCAAATGTCAACGTTCGCAGTTCTATTCGAATTGGGTAAATGGTTGTGAACTGGTAAATCAGGGAAGGTTCCTTCATTAGCAAGGTGTTGGCAAAATCAGGTACATGCCCTAGCAGTTCTCGGGCACGGGTTACGCTCATCAAATCTGGTGTCAGACGACCAGTTGTTGCCGATGACACAAAGTGCCCCACGAGGAACGTAAGCGCGTTTGTTACTATGTGCAATACGATGGCACCCTCTAACTGCGATGTAGACTGGTTAGACTCACATTCTAGAACCTGGAAGGATGAGTGCAGTTTCTCCACGGCATGGTGAACGAATGAATACAGCTTGCTGTTGGCAATCTGTATTTCCTGCAGTGGCTTCGCCCTCAAATGTGATTCCTGGTGGATTAGGTCCACTGACTAGTACAAGGAATCTACTTGAGCAGACAACTTCCCTAAGTAAATGCTATTGGCAATACCTAATCCGGCGCCACTGAGTCCCAGCATTCCAGCGGCTATTAGGCCCAGCTGTCTTGGCTCTCTAGCATTTTCTGAATCGCCTGGGGTGGATTTACGACAAAGATTTTGCTGCCTTCCGCATACTGAGCGAAATAGTTCAGCATAATAGGCAGTATCTAAGAGTCCGTCGTATGCGCTTGCAGTAGTCTCAATGGCCTCCCAAAGCTTTAATTACAATGGAAACAAATCGCATCGCATGTTGTTCCTGTAGTCTCCTTCGGGTCTGGGACGGAGAGAAACCAAGTTGGATATATTCGTATGCATCACCACAGGAAAGTAGCGGACATCTTCTGGGGATATCAGCAAACCCTTTGGTTCCAGCACTATCCCAACTACAGCGTGGACAACCGTACCTATTTGTCTCAGCGAACCGGCGAGGAAATCAGAAGAGCTTGCGAGCGCTACAGGAGAAAAAAGAAAAATTATTGCTAAAAGCATCAGGTAAGGATATCCTTGCATGGATGACTGCCGGATGAATAAAGGAGACGGTGAAGGCAACTTTCGGTGTTTCGACAGCTGTTCGGTATCCAAGTTGCACTGAATACTTTTGGGCTCGCTTAGAATTGGCGTGGTTTGAACTAGAGCTGCGACTCGCAAGTCTGGACGTTCAAGGAGTCTTTTATTCTGTTCTTGGAGAGCAACCAACTCAGTAGTCCAGTCATACTGGGTTGCGGCAGCCGCTTGTCCTTCTACAGGGTACGGATCCACTTGATTACCTAGAGGGAATGTCCCAACTTCACAGAACTCTTCTGCTGGGAACCTTTGTTGAGTCTCGTGTCTTGAGTCGACTGCTCGACGGTAAAATTGACCGGTGGAGACACGTAACTGGGGTAGGCATTGCTTCCATTTGGTGTGTAAGGCATAGTGTGATCATAGCCTGAGTATGCATGTGCCCCCGTCTACCTCCTTGTCCCTGTCTCAAAGGAGTTCTTCCTCCTTGGGGTCGCCCACCTCTGTTCCGGCGAGCTGCATCTCTTGCTGCATCTCTTTGTGGGCAATTAGATCTTAGGTGGCCAACACTTTGACAGACGAAACACCGCAGTTGCTCTCGCCTGCTGTTAGTTTGTTGTGTGAATGTGTGATTTGCACGGTGACGGTTTGACGAGCAGTTTTGAGGCGCTGTGCTGTTAGGATTGGCTAATTGTCTTGCAATAGCCTGCATTTCTTGTATCATTAAATTAGACATTCTAGTCTCGAAATTAGCCAAATCAGTCGATGTGACAGCGGCATGCATCCCTACGCCAGTACCGGTGCCCGTATCAGTGGAATACGCAGCGTAATGACCTCTGTTCTGACGGCTTTCAAACTGTCTGTTTCTGTCTCTACGAAAATTTCCGTCATTTCGTACGTGACGTCCATTTGTGCGTCTTCCACTGGTACGGTCCAGCCACGGCGCACTGTTAAACAATAAGTGATCACGAGCTTCCTGTTCGCGTGCACGTTTGACAGCTTCACTAAAGGTATCTGGAGACTGAACTGCAGTAATAAACAGAAACAAATGCTTTTTGAGCCCGTGTAGAAAATATTGTTTTTCAAGGTATCTAGTGCTACTTCATCCATATTTGAGAAGCTTTCAGCCACCAGTTTAGGATATCTGCTGCGTAGTCACTAACTGCTTCATTTTCTCTTTGATATCTGTTCATTAGTAGGTCAACAGACAAGTCAGACATATAATTAGCAGAAAACTGCTCTTTAAGAGACTGGATTAGCACGGGATAATTGCCACTTGTAGCCCGTGGCAAACTATTATAAGCAATTTCGGCTGCGTCTTTTAAATATGACGGCAAAATATCGGCTTTACGTTGCGGGCGAGTTTCACCGTTAGCCGCAACATAACGCTCAAAACCGCGCAGCCACTTCTCAAAACTTTCTCCGATCTCCCTCGAAAAGTACCAAGAGGACAGCCAAAATTGCTAATAACAGCCTGACTCACACCGGCTGTCCCGCCACCGGTTACTCCTAAGCTTTGTGTGTCAGGGTCTGAAATTATCAGAAACAATCATTTCAAGAACAGCCTTATAGAGTACAAGTAAATGCCAATATTAAACCTAAGTTGCACTGAACAGGTATAACAGTTTAGAAATTACAGTTTAAAAATAATTACAGTTACACCTTGTGGATGAAAACTCTGATCGAAGAGCGCTGGCAAATCAATGGAGAGGAGAGTCAATGAAGTTTGAATTGATTCCAGCAAAGATCGTACTCGGTGATAACCCAATTCAGACGTAGCAGCAAGCACAGAACCAGGTACAAAAAAGACACAAACGAGGCGAATATCCCACCCTCGTCGCCACTGTAACGGGGCTGGCCGGGTTCTACTGTCCTCAATCACTGACGTGCCGCTAGTTTAGATAACAGGGTCCCAGCTTAAGATCCGTTTAATAGCAGTCTGAATCAAATGGGTTAAACCCCAGCATGTGCTCACGTAGGGCGGGTATAAGATACCCCGCCCCAGATGGGAAGGCCCGGTCCCTCGACTTCCCATCATAGCATTTTCTGGGGGAGCCCATTCCCATAACCTCCCACAGCATTTTCTAGGGGAAGAATATAAAATGTGAGCACATGATGTGTTTTAACCCGCAAATACTGTACTGTTTTCACTGCACTAGTCACTTCACAACAACCAACAATTTCACAAAAGGCTATTTTCAAGGTCATACTGGACATTCTAGTCAGGGCCAACTCCTAAATTCTGCATTAACTAGATTTATTCTAGGGAAACGCAAAATAGAAAGTTAATAGAAATTTGGTCTGTGTATGCAAAATGGAAATTTAGTCTGAGAAGAGAAGTTGTTTACAAATGCAGGCTGTTTACAGTTTACAGCAAACTTTAGTTGAAAAGCGGTTAAAGTGGGGGGAAATGTAACACAGGAAAGGTTACTAAGGTTTTGTCCACAGTCATGTACGAGGTGTCCATCGACGAGGGTAGAATCCATCGACGCCATGCCGATCAATTACGAAAGAGATCTGACGATGCCACAGCTGAATATTCACACGATTCTGCTGATATTCGCTGGTCATTCCCTTCTACACTACCTGAACGTAGAGTAGAAGAGCCAGAAGAAAGCCAAGAAGCACCACGTCCCGAAGAACAACAAATTCCATTACCAAGAGATGTACCCAGGAACAACAGACAATATCCGCCGCGCAATCGTCAGAAGCCGATAACCTTTGATCCTAAGTCCGGAGAGTTTTGGCGGCCAAAGCAACAACTTAAGGGAGAAGAAGTGTAGTGACTGTAACTGACTTAGAAGTTAAAGTGCTAATGTTTGATAGCATCCGTTACTGTTAAGCATAGAGTAGTTAGCAAGTGCTAGTTACTAAAATTTTTAATCCGGTATCCAAGTATTAACTTCGGCATTAAGGAGGGGCATACCAAATACACTAATCAATGACAAAAATTTTTCCGATAGTACCTGGGTTCCTTCAAAATAATTAAAAGTTTTTGATTTTTCTCCGGACAGCTGGGAGCCAATGTTTAGACTTTGGCCGTTTCAATGCCTTATATTAACTTTTTAACTATGGTGGGTTGCCAATTTGCATGCAATAAGCTAGCGCTCTCCGAAGAAGTTGTACAAACCCCTGGGTATACCCCCCTCTTAATGGCAAGTATTAGTTGGATCAAAACACTATCTTCTCCGATTTTGCTCAAACTGTGCCCTAACACTGCACGACACAGCAACAAACGCAACGCAAACAAATATTATGCACACACAATAATATACCCGCCAACTGGTCAACGTACCTGCAGCAGCGAAATTGGTTGCAAGCTGGCTAGCAATTCATGTGTCTCACAAGGGGGGGGGTTCGTAGATGCGTCTCGCATTACGCATTCATGTGTCTCACTCTTCTTATGTCGTTTATGTGTCTCTCGTTTACGCCATTCATGTGTCTCACTTTGTTGTCGCGTGTTTTATGTGTCTCTCGTTTCAGCCATTCATGTGTCACTTTTAGTTGTCTTCTTTTCATGTGTCTCTCTCTCGCCGTTTATGTGTCTCTCCCAGTTAAATTGCCTTGCTTTCCGCATTTTATGTGTCTCACTGTTGGTTTTACTATTGCCTTGCTTTCCGCATTTTATGTGTCTCACTGTTGGTTTTACTGCCCCCTTTTGTTTGTTGCTTTTTAGTTCGTATTATGTATGCTTTGTTATGCTATGCATCACCTTATTGTTGTTTTTTGTCAAACTCTTCCACGGCCTTCTCCTTTTTTATACTATTTTTCATATAACTGATTATTTGAAGTTCATACGTGAACAGTCCGTCTAGTGTAGTGGCTATGTTTCTCGTTCACCTCTCGCAAGGTGCGTTGTTCAATTCCTGGTTGCGACGTATTTTTTATTTTGCTCTATTTTGCCCTTCTTAAGTTTGTATTGGTTTCTAGTGTGCACGTTGTAATTTGTAATAGTGAAGGGCGTAACCAAACGCTGCCTGAGTACACCAGATTGTCTTCTCTAGCAACTCCAAAAGACACACTCAAATCGGACACTTCAATCTACAAATTTTGGCCGCAAGATTCCTACAGCTCGATACAGACGACAAATATAAGCTGACACTGAGTTAAGTGAATAAAACTGAGCTTAATCTAATTCATTTTTGGTTTGGATTGAAAAGGGCCACTACCTAACAGAATGTGTATCTGCATAAATATATGTGCAACTATCTGCATAACCGTATAACAATCTGCACAACCAGGGACGCTAGTTGCCCCTGCTTCCTACCTAAAGTAATCGCTGGACAAATTTGGGAAAAGTTCGGCTAGCAAGCGAAATCTAGTAATGACGCACAGCTGCCCAATGTTCCGCGATTATTATTCCTGCCTGGAGCAGGAATGTATAAAAGAGATTTAGTATGTCCATTGCAGTACGAGTCATTTCTCCATTCAGAAGCCCTATCTTCAACATAGGGCTAGCTTAGGGCTGAGTTTTTTGAGAGAGAATATGCAAATTAGTTTTGGCAGCTGCTATTTAAGCAGCCGAATGGACCGACTCTACGCAGTTTTCGGCTGTCTGCAATCAAAATGGTTGCGTTTTTGTGCAGTACTTAGTGTAGCTTGGGAGCTACACCAAGTGCACTAGGATTAGGTAGTTACATAGTATGTGTAGCCTGCTTGCATTCTCTAGCGGGCTTACACTACTATCGCACTGAATTTTGACGATAAAGCATCAAACTTTGAAGAAACAACAAGGACCAAACGCAAAACACTAAAAACGAAGACCTATTCTGGCGACGTCTTCTGTCGGGGACCTCTTCCACCAATTGGGGTTTCTACTGTCATTTGAAGACCCCAAACGGAAATAAACATTTCCTAATCAGTAATTCAAACAAAACCTCAGTTTGTACTAACAAATTATACAACTGTAATTGAATAGTAACAGGTCTACGAAGGAATACTGCCCCTTTTGGGCCTACTTGTTTTTTATCTTGTTTCAAAACCACCAAATTTCTGCTCTGATGATATACAGATCTCTCTAACGTATATAAACCTACTGTGGAGGTGCAGAATCAATCGTATGGGTTTCATCTAGCTCACGAATAAGGAAACTACACTACAGTTAACTGAAAGTTTAAGCTGTCAAAATGTAGGGTTCTGTTAGTCTGGTGAATAAGACTCTCGTTTTGCGTGCGTTTGACCCTGGTTTCAATTTCCCAGCAGAACTGCATTTTAAGTACGGCTGTAGAGATATCTCTCTATCTCTCCTACGATATGTGTGTCTGACCGGTGTGCTGAATACTGGG